>WOFM01000157.1:0-30713 GCA_011428145.1 Ericerus pela | reverse complement strand
ATGATACTACTTGGGTGTGGCGAGCAGAATCCGACAGCACAACATTGACGACTAAGACAATGGCGACCACGTTGACATCCAGGTAACTGGGCCCATAACCTGTGAGAAGATGAGGAAGAAATCAACGGATCGAGACGACTAAAAACATATGAGACGAACCTAAACTAAAAACGACATCGAACAGAGACTAGACACACACATTACGAACACATAAATAAAGACACAAGATTCACTAATTACGAACTTTTATTTCCACATTAAAGTAGTGGAGTTGTTAACAACATGAATAACAAAAAGCGACTAGAGGCGTATGATTACATAATATCACAGTCAGGTACAAAACACTAAAAATCACAGATCACAAAAATATATCGACAGTGTTGCCACCACAAATGATACGTGAGAATAATAGTCACGAGTATAATTTAATTTGCTATAATTCTCACACTTTCGTATCTGTGGTTGTTCGTTTCACCTGTGCTATTCTACCCAGGCTTTATCTATCTACTTTGGCATCATGGCCGTGTTATATGTTTAATGGGCATTAAACCTTTGTGACGAGAACAACGTTTGTTTTTCATTGAACTAGAAAATTAATCTCTCAAATGAAAGATCCTCATTGTTATTAATAGCCATTTTTAACAATCTCAACATGATAGCAGAGCATTTGGGAAAGTTTTTTCAGTGATTAATTCGTTTTTTCGTTCGTAGTATTTCATTCAAGTGATTGGAATCAAAAAATTTAGAATGTTGTAAGTAATTAATAATTTCGTTTTTCTGTATAATTTGTTTCATTTTGCTGTTCGTGGGATGTAATTCGTTCGCCAAATTGGGGAAATCAATGTGAATTTCGGCCGACATATCCGCTGAAAGTGATTGTTCACCCATCCAGTTCATTCAATTTTTTGCCAAATCATTGCTGGAAGAATCAATATGGCGGTAGCCGAAACGTAGAAAATTCATCAAACAGCAAAGTATCATGTTTTATTATGTTCATTACTTCATATAATTAATCATTTCCCATCCGTTTTTTGTCGTTTGGTTGGATTTGGCCGTCCTTGTGTCCGCTGATTCTGATCATCGAAGCTGAAAAACGAAAGATTGTGAAGCTGCAGGAGTCCAAATTTGGTCATTGGGTTACGTTGGCAGGTGAATTTGGATCGCAGAAAGGGTATTGAAAACCTCCGAGGTAAAAATCTTTGAAATTTCGCAGTTCGAAATCATCAGTTTGTTGCTGAAAAATTCAAATCTGAAACCGTTACCAGCAAGTAAAGACAAGAAAAGCTGCTAAATCCGGTATCTAGTTTGAACTTGAAAACAAGTAATTTTGTAACAGTTTTAATTTGAATCAATAATATTCTCGCACATTATGCATTTCCACTAATAGTTCATGTATTTGTTTGCATATATTTAATTTTGTGAATGAATATTTTGGATTGTGGGTTGTAATTCAGTTAGATCGAGTCATTGGGCTCTGATAGAATTTTGCATTTTGGGTTTTTAAATTTAAAGTTGAAATTTTGATTTGAAAACGGTATTGATCGTTTATTTAATGATTATTGATCATATTGAAAATTGTTTTCTGCGATCTTATGAGCTATTTAGATAATAATTTTGTGATCCCTGCTCGTTTTGATCATTTTTGGATTTGTTGCACTGAACTTGGCAATTATCAATAGAGAATTTGAAATTTGATTTTTGAATTTTGAATTCAGGAGATCGTTGAGAGATACATTTAGAGGTACTTGATCCATTGGCATCAGAGGACAGTTTCTGAGGATTGGTTTTCTGATTGCTGAATTTTGTTTCGCTTTTCTGAAATTAAAAATTGAAAATGTCAAATGAAACACCGAAAAACAAGTTCAAAAGGCAAAATTATGAGGCCTGGAGACTGACGGTGATGTGTTTTTTGCGAGGTGAAGGTTTTGCTGAAATTTTAGATGATAAAAAGACTGAATTAGCAGTATACAAGGTGGAATCAGAAAAAAGAACGTCGGAGCAGAAGGAATACATTAAAAAACAGGAAAAAGCGAAAGCGATTGTTTTTGATCGGATGAGTTTTGATATTATTGAGAAAATAAGGGATGCCGTTTCCGTTGGCGATATTTTTGCAAAATTAGACTCTAGATATCGTGGCACTACGCCCATTGACAATATCAATGCAAAAAGACGATTCTATGAGATGAGATTTTGCTCAGGGGGGAATATGTGGTCATTTCTTGATTTATTTTCGAAGACAGTTCGCGAGTTACGCGATTCTGGAAGTATTCTTTCTGAGGCTGACGAGACTGAACACTTGTGTATGGCCATGCCTTCGGATTATGAAATTTCGTTATTAGAATTTCGTAGTTTTCCATTGGAAAAAAGAACTATCGAGGTTTTGCACCCGTTATTGATTGATCGAAACAATAAGCTCTATAGTGAGCAAAAAGAAAAAAGGAATGTGAATTCCAATAATTTCCAAAAAGGAAATAATTTTAATAAATTTAATAAACGTTTTGATAATTACAATCGAGGTAATAACCAATATAAGGAAAAAAGACATGGGTCTAGTGATTCGGGATTTAAACAAAATTTTGAAAGAAAAAAAGAAAATGAAAGCCAAACAGAACCTAAACAAAGCAAAAAAGAAATAAAATGTTTTAATTGTGGCGGTATTGGCCATTATGTTAGTCAATGTCCGTCTGCTAAACCACAAATAAATAAAAATGACCAAAAATCCACAAAAAAAGTGGAAAAAGAAAAAATCAATTATGTGGCGATGGTCCAAACAGTGGACAGCGATTCTGATTCTGCTGGTTCGTCAGGTAATTCCTCTTTGAATAGTTCGTTTGAGGAGGAAAGGCCTTATATTCAATTAACTGAGAAATTCTTGCTCGATTCCAGTACTCAGCAGTTTCTTGTAAATTCCCTTGAAAATATGTATGATGTTCAAAAACTTAATCCTCCGTTGAAACTTGTGTCAGCCAAAAAAGATGCTGTATTTTACGCTACTCATAAAGGTCAGCTTGCCGTAATGTTGGAAAATAATAGGCATCAACAGGAGATTATTAACTTGGAAGATGTATATTATTCTGAAGAGTTAGAACATAATCTGTTTTTGACAACACGTTTGACACGAAAAGGTGTGTTCAAAGTTGTTATGTCAGGAAAAAAGGCGCATATCTACGTTAGGCAGACTAAACAAAAATTAGCTACGGCATACAGTAATGGCAGTGGACTGGTTTTAGATTTTGAGAGGATGGAAGTGATACAAAAAGGTGAATGTGGAGCTATGTTTGCTGATGAGGAAGATGAAAATAGAGAGCTTGAAAGTCAACAGACGAATTGGAGCGACTTTGAGGTCAAATTGGAAGTTTTGCCAGAGTGCGATATAGATACTCAAGTCGACGTGCGCCCGGGACCGCAGATTGAAAACACAAAAGAAAATGAAAAACAAAATGAAAATAGGGAACAAGATAAAAAAAGAGAAGAGATCGACGAGAGTAAGCAGGTTGTTAGCTCAAGTAAGGCATCTCAGACTTCCCAGGTGAAGTTGTCAAAAACAACCCAAATGAAACAATTGTGGCACCGTAGATTAGGTCATGTAAATGCGAAATATTTGAATTACTTGAGAGAAAGCTCAGCTTGTTTTCCAAATTTGGTATTTAAAGACGATGATTTCAGAAATTGTGAAATTTGTCTGTCAGCTAAATCCTACAGATTAGGCCATCACGGAATTCGTCTAAAACCCAGTAGGAAGCTAGAAATCGTATCTACTGACATTATGGGACATTTGTTGAATCATTTAGGGGTGAAAGATATATCATAACGTTTATTGACAATTTTTCCCATTTCACTATCATTGTGCCAATTGAAAAAAAGAGCATGGCAAATGAAGAATTCAAAAAATTTTTTATGAGAAATAAAAATAAATACTCTGAGTCACCTATCGCAGTGTTGAGATGTGACAATGCTCGTGAGTATACAGATCGTAAAATGAGAGATTTTTGCGATGAGCATGGGGTTGAGCTTGATTTGGTAGTGCCATATTCACCTGAGCTGAACGGGCTTGCTGAGCGGCAAAATCGCGTGATCAGTGAAAAGACGCGTGCATTGTTGTTCGACTCGCAGCTCTCGATGCAATATTGGTCATTTGTGGTAACCACATCTTGCTATTTGAGTAATAGAACACCATGCAGGAGCAATCCAGATAATAAGACTCCACTTGAGATGTTTTTTGGTCGTAAACCGGACTTAAAAAATTTAAAAACTTTTGGGGCTTTGGCTTACAAGCACATTCCGATAGAAGTGCGTAAACAATCTGCTGTGCATGCCAAAAAGAAAGGCGAAACGCGAGTGGACCCAAAATTTATGCAGAGGTGCGAAAAAAATCTGCTTCTCGGTTATACAAATACAGGATACTTCACAATTAATCCTGATACAGAAAAAGTATCAGTAAGTTGTGATATTAGGTTCGACGAAAATAAAAATATAAAAGACATAGAACAAAATAATATAGAAAAATTGCCTGAGCCGTCTGAGGAGTCGTTTAGTGCAAATATTCCTGTGATAGCTGCATGCAGGGTAGAGAAAAACACAGACTTAAGGTTTCTAGAGGACTGTGTGCCTCAAAAATATTCAGAGGTTGAGTCGAATGCGTTCAAAGATGTATGGAAGAGAGCTATGGTTGATGAATTCAACGCAATGACAAACTTAAAAGTTTGGGAAGAAGTTCCTAGGTCCAAAGGTTGTAAGACTATTGACACCAAGTGGGTGTACACTGTGAAACAGAATGAAAAAGCTGAGTATGTGGCAAAGGCAAGACTTGTTGCTCGAGGATGTAAGGACAGGCATGAGTATCAAATTGATGAGACATATTCTCCTGTTGTGTCTCAATGGGTGATCCAATGGGTGATCTCATTGGCCAATAGGGGGGGATGGTCAATGACACAATTTGACGTGCAAACAGCATTTCTGAATGGTGAAATTTGGCGTCCTATGTACCTATCCTTACCACAAGGCTATGTTCCGGAATCACAAAATAGTATATTGAAATTAAACAAATCAATATATGGTTTAAAGACCTCATCAAAGTGGGCTTCACCCAAAGTAAAATAGATCGTTGTCTTTATTATAAAGGAAAATTTAATGAAAAAATAGCTTTTCTGGCCGTTTATGTCGATGACATTTTGCTTGTAACAAGTGAAGGAAGTTGGAAGACTGATATTGTCGATCGTCTTGTAAAAAACTTTGATGTAAAAATTGAGTATAATCCTAAGTGTTTTGTTGGGTTTGAGTTCGATAGAGATCGAACCAATAAAACAATAAAGTTATCTCAATTTGCCTATATTGATAAAATAGTTAAAAAATTTGGACTTGAGAATGCCAATGGGCAAAATACGCCCATGGAAGTTGGTCTAAAAATAAACAAAAAAGAAAAAGGAGTAGATGATCGAGAATTTCGATCTATGATTGGTGCATTACTGTACTTGGCTCGAGGTACGAGACCCGACATTGCTTTTGCAGTGAATTATTTGAGTCGTCGCCAAGGCAATTCCACACCTTCGGATAAGTGGAATGTCAGACGTATAATAAAATACATTTCACATACTAAATCATACTGTCTATTATACCAGTCAAAAAAGGAAAGTCTGGAAGCTCATGTAGATGCTTCATATGCCCCTGATGTGAGTAACACTGATGGTGACATTGTGGATATTGAAGTAGGCAAGTCAGTAACTGGTTACGTAATTTTTGCTAACGGCGATTTAGTTAGTTGGGCCGTTAGAAAACAACGACTTATGGCAGCATCCTCTACCGCTGCAGAACTAATAGCTTTGCATGACTCACTCGACAACCTGAGGCTAATTCGCCTTACTCACTCGTTATTGCTCGGCAAAGAAGGTCCAATTGATATATTTGAGGATAATATTTCTGCAGAGCACGTCGCAAAAGGAGGGGAAAATAAAAGAATGAAAGCACTTATGGTCAAGTGTTATGACATTCTGGATGCTGTACAAAATAAAGAAATTCTGATTAAACGGGTTGCTACATCCGAACAGCAGGCAGACATTCTAACAAAAGTGTTAGACAGAAGGAAGCATCTTGAAGCCGCCTCGAAACTGCTCCTCGTTCCCGATATGTTTGACTCTCCCTAATGTTGTCGTTTAAATTAAAAAGATACTGTTCGCCGCTGATGGCAGCTTTGTCTACGCCCATTTGGCCCCTTGACAGGTTAGGGATGATTTGTGTACCCCTCGCTGTAGGGGAATCAACGTATTCGGAGTTTGGAAGCGTAAATGGTGACAGTTCTCTGATTGTCGTTTGAGATCGATATTTAATGTATTCTAGTAGGTCTCCGATTGCCTGTAATATATGTGTTACTTCGACGATTCAAACGTTTGTTGAATTGGTTTTGCCTTATTTTTTATTTTTTAATTAATTAAAGTTGCTATTTTTGTAACATGTATCTATTTTTAAATTTTATATTGCTTGTTAATTGAAAATTTTTGTGACTAATGGTAACACAACTGTGATAAAATGTTTTAATATTAGTTCGTTTTGTTGTCTAACTGAAACTATAGACATAATTTCATTTTCTGGTAACATAGCTGTGATATATTTATAACGTAATTATTTTTGTATTTAAATGTCTAGTCAATTTTAAAGTTTTCAGGCTGTATCGAATTTTTATTTCTTTTGTAAATTTAAACAACGTCATAATTTAGAAATGAATGTACTCTCTACGTAAAGAGCTGAAGGGGGGGTGTTGCTCAGTCACCTCTTCACTACGCTCATACATTAGCGCTACCTACGAGTGATGAACGGTAAATGTAATGCGATTCATTCTTTCGTATCTGTGGTTGTTCGTTTCACCTGTGGTATTCTACCCAGGCTTTATCTATCTACTTTGGCATCATGGCCGTGTTATATGTTTAATGGGCATTAAACCTTTGTGACGAGAACAACGTTTGTTTTTCATTGAACTAGAAAATTAATCTCTCAAATGAAAGATCCTCATTGTTATTAATAGTCATTTTTAACAATCTCAACAAAATTTGATTTATTGATGCATAGCTCTTATTGGTGGATATGCCTAAATTTATGCCAACAATTTTTTCAATCTTTAAATTCGCATTTTCTTTAATTACACCTTCTAATTTTTCAATTTTCAAATATGAATAACCTAGAACATTTTTCGAATGGTTGGGAGCATTTTGAGTCTACCAGTAAACTAACATTTTGAACGGGGATACGGGTGTCTGACTCAGCTTCAACGGTTGTTCATTAGACTCTGTGTTATTCTTATCAGTATTAGCAGTCCAGTATGTATATAGTCAAAGCAACAAAGTGACTTTTGTGAATATGGGCCTTGGCGTCGGTAGCGCTATCCATAGATGCGACACCAAAACCACTATTATGTCGTCTCCATCATATATAGATATCCTCTAAGGGACAATCTCATGAGAATTAAAATTTTGGGTTTCGTAAGGAATGTTAAAAATTGATAAAGAAAGAAGTAATAATGTCTTCGTGAGGTTCTTTCGCTCCATAATTTAACTTTCGAGTACTTTTTCAAAAGTTGCCATTAGTTTTGATTCCCAATGTATTAATGGCGATTGTTGGGCAAAATCAGTTATAATGAAATCTAATCCAAGAAAAATACGTCTTATTCCAGTCTTCAAAATAATCATAATTTCTAAGCCACTACGTTGGATGCTAGAAAATATTTGAGTGCTTGTAATCGCAGTCTTCCTTTCATTACGCCGTGCTAGGTAAAATAATATTTAAGTATTGTCGAAAGAAGAATAAAATATATAGTAAGCTAAGATTTTATTTTCGTTTGAGTTTTTCGGTTCTTGATGATATTGTTAAAATGTCGTAATTCACTGTTCAAGGCGGAAAACGTAGGATAATTCTCCCGGCTGATGACTTTGTTTTACATTTCAATAAGTTGATTCTTCAGAAAACTAATGTAAAACTTCTCAGTTCAGTGTCAAAATGGTATTGAATCTCATTACCCATGCATTGAGGTAAGTGATTGTCAATCACTTTTATTCCCTATGTCAGCTGCAGAATTTCAGTGTTCTTTTTAACCATTTCCTATAATTTCTAGAAGTGCTGAAGAATTGAAACAGAGAGTTTTGTGCTCCAATGATATCCTTAATGACTATGGAGCCTTGACTGCCAGACTCCAGCTTCTGGTATTATTATTTGGAATTAGACATCAGTTATCTTTACGTTTCATATTAATTTTATGTTTTATTTTTCAGAAAATTTATGAGCAGGTACTTCTACTTGATTTAGAGTACGCAGTTAACAAGAAGGTTGAGCAAGATTTGTGGAATATAGGTTTCAAAAATTATATTGACGTGTTGCAGAAACTTGTGAAGGAGAAAAAGGTATTCATGCTTGAAACCTATACATACAAAATTTTTCGCCTCTCTATTACTGTAAATTCATTTTTGTATCGTTTCTGTAGAATCCCAAACGTAGCGAGTATCAAGGTTTATTAAATGTTTGCTTAGAATCAGCTAGCGGTTTCTATTTAATTTTACTGGAGGAAATTTGTGCCACATTTTCTTTTAACTTACCATTTCCCAGGTATAACTTACAATTTTGCATTTGAATCTTGAAGATTATTGTATTTCTTTTGGTTCATATGTTTAATTTTATTTATTCAGTTACCGCAAACATTCTTACCTGCAGTCAAACGCTAAAGTATCTCACATTGAACATTTGATCAAACAGCCGAAAAAAAGTTCTTGTTGTTACATATGTCAACATTGTCTGGTACACCTGGGCGACATCGCGCGTTATAAATTCCGCTGCAAACAAGCAGAAATTTTCTATAGGTATGTTTTTATTTGTATCATTCTTAAAATTTTTTTTGATAATTCGCTCTATTTGTTGTTCAACAGAAATGCAATTGTTTTGAGCCCTTCTAGTGGACAGCCATATAATCAGTTAGCATTACTTGAAACTAGTCGAGGTGATAAATTGGCAACTGTTTTTTATTACGTCCGTAGTATTGCTGTGAGGAATCCGTTTCCTGCTGCGACGTCTAACTTGGCTTTGACTCTGAATAAAGCGAACGTCGATGGAGAGTGAGTGATTAATTTTTCGAAAATTGAATATAATTTTCGAATAAGATTACTATGCTTATTGTATTGTTTTGCAGATGGAATACGGAAAATAAGACGGTATTATCGATTAACGAATTTGTCACCTTATTCTTGAAGGTACACGCCGTATTACATCTTACTAACAATGTTCACTTATGTACCTCGTACGTTCGTTTACTTGCAACGTCGTTGACTGCTCATGTAGCTACCGAATCTTTTACACCGCTGAATTTAGTGCAAGTACGAAGTCAGTTTCATTTAATTCGGGCAGAAGTTTAGAACTTAATCTTAGTACGTATTTTCCAGATGATGATAATTAATATATTTGCTTATCATCACGTAAATAACGAAAATGATACAAGTCAAGAGGCGATAGCAGATAGAAACTTCATCAAAACTCTTCTTATAGAGTTAATTGCCGGCTCGCTTAATGCTTTTTTGCTACCTATTTATACATACAAGCAAGAAGATAGCATTTTGCAATACTTTGCTTTGCCCGCTGGTGAGTTGAGAAATTTTATTGCACAAATGTAATATTAAGTCTGACAATTGTCACCTATTACAGTAATTTGTTTTTTCACAGTAAAAATTACCGTGGATTGGATTCGCATAAATTCACATGTGTTGGAAGAACCTGGGTTCACTACCCGGCCGCAAATTTGGCCAGCATTTTGTAGATTGTTGAATGAATTTGGACCAGCGTTACAATCATTTACTCATGAAAAATGTATGTTTAATTATTATTTGTACTTTTTGTGTCCCGTTAGTTGAATCAGTCAACGTTATACTTAATACTTACATTTCTCTCTCAATCTAAATGACCTCTTATCTTGATGGTGATTTAAATCCTTTTTATGTGGTTGAATAATATTAGGTAGTTTTGTCTATCGTTTTTTGCAAAAGTTATCACTTGTCAGTGATTCTCGTTTTGTTTAATTCAGTTCCAAATTTTTATTGTTGTGTAGTGTCTGCTATGATACAACGACTTATGGGCAGGTTGCGTGATGATTTCCTGTTATGGTTAAGCGTCGCGGTTTTCTTGTCCTAGAAAATTTTATTGTTTTACATTAAAGTTTGCATCTATTTCTCATGAGTTTCTTAAGTATGATATAGTTTTTCTTTATTGAGAACAAAGTTAGCGGTTTTCTTTTTTCAGAATAAGGATGAAAAATCTTCAGACTGTTCAGATGCTTTTTCTTCGTTATACATCTGGCTCAAAATATCCAGTTAGTGTTGTATACCTCATATGATTAAATAATTTTACTCAATGACGTAGATATAATGCAACGACCGGAGTAGCTGCTCCAGAATGTAAAATTTTTGAGAGAAGAATATAAATTTGCCAATAAATTATGAGTAAAACAAAAATAACAAATATATTTGCTGTTTGTGATGGAGAAAGGGGTGCCTACGTTATGCTTGCTCCAGGACTCTCCAAACCTCCTTACACCACAGATTTTACTACGTTCTAAATCTCTTCTGACTCACATTTGCTTCTGATATTTCATTCATCCAAATATGTCTCTTTATTATGTCTTACATGTCAAATTTTTCCCGTCTCATTTCAATTAATTTTATCAATTTTAACAAAAAATTCAAATATTTCTTTATCAGTACTTTCCTTTTGTTCAAGTGAGTTTACGTTAAACGTAAGTTTAATGAGGCTTATGGACTTTGTCTCAATTTCTATTCTTTTTGCAGTTGTTTGAGGCAGCATGTCATCTCCCATTGCTAATAATTTAATTTTTTTAGAAATTCAGTTTGTTACCCATCTACTTATAATTCCAGATAAAAATGTTACTCTTCCCGAAGATCAAGATATACAAGGATTCATACCATTAGGAGCTGCCATCCCAGACTTTAGGTATCATGTTGGTCGTCATTTATTAATTTTCGTGATTTTTTGTCCACATTTCATTTTCCAAATTTTTTTTCTCAGATATGCCGATAACGAAGTAGATTTGGATAATTTAAATAAATTGCGTGCGCATCGAATACGAAATTTCTCACTTTGGTTGGCTGATCAGACCAAAGTATCGTCTTTGAAAGTCAAGTACGTTTTCATGTTTTAGTTATTCGCAATCCGTAAACCTCTCTATCTTATGTTCATATCATTTTGTAATGTGCAGTAAAGACAGCGATGTTGTGAAATTTGTTCCGGCTATTACTGGAGGATTGAATTCGAATGAAATGATCATTCAGCAACTAGAAGAGCTGCTGAAAAATGACTGTAAAGTGTCACAAAGCGATTTTAACCTTAAGAACGACGTTCCAGCTTGTCGAATCTTGAGCCATAATGCTACGAAGAAGTCTGTAGTTCCTTCTCTTTCATCAGATCCCACGATAATTACTTCTGTTACTTCAGTCTCATTTCCACCCGCTGGTATGTGTCGATGTCTGAAATTTTCAGTACTATCGTCAGTATAAAATTTATAAATCAAGCTTAAACTGTCTAAAAGGAGGTTTTGCGTTCTTCTCAATTTTATAACGTGTTCCTCTCACTCAATTATATCGTCTTTTATTCAGTGGAAGTGAATCCAAAGTTATTTTCTGTGAAGATAGTTGTTAATTTTGTACGAATTGTATGAAAACATGAAAATAACTCAAAAGCATCTTTGTTGCCCGAAAGAAATTTATAAATTTCAGAGTTAAACTCGAACAGTTACAATTAATTTATATTTTTTTTTAAATGATCATAATTTGGATATACACGAATGTAATACTTCTGAATTTTTTTTTTAAAAACAAAAAACCGGAATTAGCATTGAAGTTGTATTTGTTCACTGTCGGCTGTTAGGGGTGGAGAAGACATTATTCCTGCGATGACGTTAATACAGCTTAGTTTTCCATTTTCTGAATTAATAGAATGACGAAAAATTTGTCATTTTGTTTTTATCGTCTTTGTTTAATTTTACTAGAAAAATTATTTTTTTATACTTTTGTGTCCTTCTGTGTTATCGTTGACCTTTGCAAAATGAATTCTTTTGGCTCTGTTCAACAAGTTACTATTTATTTTCTTGCGAATGATAAAAAATAATTTTTTCATGATGATTCATGAACTGAATAAAGTGTCTGAAGAAACATCTGTAAAAAATCCTTTTACTTTCCAAAAATTTGTGGGTATTAAAAATATCGAATTATACTGAAATTTATTTATTTATTCTTAGCTCATTCTAGTCTCTTCAACAGCATTTATCAGTCAGTTACGAGACTTATTTTTGGAATAAAATAGCAACTTTGATTCAGTAAATTTGTGATTAGAAACTTACTGGTGGTTTTTATTTTTATTTCAATTTTTTTCAGAAAATATTCAAAGCAAACGAACTGGCATTCTAAAAACTCAAAGTTTTCTCGATAAAAAAGATAAAACATCAAATAACGATACCAGGAAGCAAAACCGGCAAAATGTCGCATTACAAACTATCTTGAAGCGGAATCAAGAGCAAGAACACAAACAGGTATTATAGAACTTTTCGCTTTTATTCTTAATTTATTTTCATTAGTAATGTGAACTTTCATTCGCTAAATAAATCTAATTTTTTTATTTTTACTTCCAAACTAAATTTAGTTCATAGAACTAGTCGCCCAAGTATCTCATGAATTTTTAAATATAAATGCGGAGTAAATTATTCATCCATAGTTCTTTAAATAAATTTTGAACATTCTATGCAAATCCAAATTACATATTTAAATTCATATAGGTCGGCCAAATTCACTGGCGCTAATCGGTTTTGTGTTGATAACTTTATCGGTTCAAATTGGAATTGGCCATCGCGGGGCAATGTCTGTTTTGCTTATAATTGTAATATATGAATTGATTTAACGGGGAAAAAAGTGTCCGCAACATTTTAGGTATGGGGTAAAGAGAAATAAGTCAGCGGATGTCGAATTTTGATCTTCAACGATTCCTTGAATTGAAACAGCTAATTACAAAGCACTGTTGGACACCGCAAGATCTTGCCCATTTCTGGAAGAAACTAAAATATATCTAGATGTAGTCTCTTTTAAGTTGGTGACTTTTGACGTGTAAACATGTTAAGGCTGGTTCACAATTAACGGAAATATGAACGATAATAGGAATGGGAATGAGTTAAATCTGAGAATGAGAATGGAAAAGATGAACTTGAACTATCTTTCCCATTTCCATTTTTAGGCAGTTCTCATTCGCAGCCTAATGTGAACGCCTCCTTTTTTTTATGGTACTTTTATCTTTTACATTCACATTCACATTCACTCTTGTTCACATTCCTGTTAATTGTGAACTAGCCTTTAGTGCTCGGTGTGTATGATAGGGGCTAAATGAGAATTACAATTGTCAGATTCGCTTAACTGTATCTCTTACAATTGTAACACTCGTTTGTGTGCATTACGTGATGTGTAGGTATGTGGATGTGTAGGTGTGTGGTTGTGTGTGTGTGCAACACGTTGTACACGCACACAAACACACTGTTTTTATGTTTACAGATCAACCCTTCGTGAATAAACTCCCATTAGAACTCACGCCTTTTTAAGTAAGTTTTCTTTAGAAAATCTATTTATTAGGCTTGGTGCGGTATTAGCCCCCAGAATTGGGAGTGGGAATGTTTTTTGTTTCATGACCTCAGGAAAATTTTGGCATTAATAACTTATATTCATATTTATACACTTAGTTTTATTTACCATACATTATGGAGCCTGGGATGTTGAAAGTCATTGCAGTGTCATTATATCTAAAATTCTAGAAATATGTTGGAAAGGTTATTGCGGTGCCCCTGCTAATAAAAGGTATTATGGTGCCTTGTGTATATATATTTAAAAAACAGTCAAGAGGTGCCCAGTACTGTTGCCATATTTATTCTGTTACATGTTGAAAGGAATACTGGATATCAACCTTTTTTCATTGTATTGGACTTCAAAAAACAAAATCTTTTTATTTTTTCCTACTAAAAGACAGTAAACCTGTACTAACTGGTATTTTTTTCAACAACGGGGTGGATGTGGCTGAGTTTTACAAATTTTATTATTAATTTAAAGGATAGTTTTGATAGGAGAAAGGAGAAAATACATTTAATATTTGTACCCGTCATACTATATAATTATATGGGTAGGTATTCTGTATTACTGATTGAAGTTGCATTTTTTTGTTACAGCATCATTCCTCTCTCACTTGACATATTTTTACAAAATTTTGGCCTCATGTATAGGCCTATCCTTTAATAAATTCTACAAATTTTTGTTTCACAAACTATATTCTGAGAGCTATATTTCAGTTTGAAAGCTTCAGTTCTGAACCTCTTAATTTCAAAGTTATTATTCAGTTCTACTGTAATTTTTTTTTGTCTGTGTCAGCTCTAAGAAATAAAAACTCAATTAGCTGAGAGATTCAGTTAGTTTCGAAAAGTTTTCATCAATAATTCTAGTTTTGGACCTGTTCTGTTTGAATGTTGTCTGTTCTACTTTTTTGTTTTAACGTCAGTTTTGAGAAATGAAAACACTAAACTGAAAAGTTCAAGTTCTGTACTTCATCGAATCCGATAATCAATTTAAAAAATTGAAATAAACAAAAAAAAAATCAAAAAGAAATACCCACAGTACATAATATTTTTGCATTTTTCTGCAAAATAAATAAACCCATGTATTATATAGTTTTTTACATTTATCTACATTATCTTAATATTTCGAAAGTTTTTACCAAAAGTCGTTGTTCTGGGTACATTCTACACTTATCTTTATTTTGGGCACTAAATCGTGGCTTCATTTTCAACCAGTTCTATAATATCCTCTCTCCTGGTCTCCTAGAATACAATTAAACAAATGACTTCTTGACATTGCTACTAATCTCGATTACAAATTTCTGTAAAATGCAATCCAGAAAAAGTGCCTGAAATACTTTGCGCTGTAAATATAAAAAGAGATTCTTCAAGCAACACAGGGGTCTTACTTTTCTTCAGAAATTCATTGTTTTATATTTTTTTAAAAACCACTGAATCAATTAGCACTAAACTCTTAACAGACCTACTGCTTGCCACTTCATAAAGATTATCTCTAGTAAAAATTTTAGCATTATTCCTTTGGTAGTTTTTACAAAATACTTACTGGAAAAACCATTTTTTCGTTAATTATGATTATATGTTTTAAATTTTTCTGAAAGACTACTGAACTAATATTCAATGAACTCTCATCAAACCTGGCTCCAATAAAGACTTTTTCATTAAAATTTCAGCTTAAATCTCTTTTGTTGTTTTCAAAAATCCTGGAAAAACCACCTTTCCTGTAATTTTTTATTTTCCAGTCTTCTCACAAACAGTAAACCAAGAACTAAACTCCTATCAGACCTGGTTATACATAATATAAGTAACATTTTTCGTGAAAATTAAAGCCAATTCATTTTCTCAACATTCTGAAAAAACCTTTTTTCCATTGATTTTTTCAATTTATTTTTTTATAGTTTTCTCGGTAACTACTCGAAACTACTAAACTAATTAGGCACCAAATTTCTATTACACCTCAGACCTGCGCTTGTATGAGGAATATTTTTTGTAAGGTTTTTTTTTTTCAGTTCTATCTAACTATCTAAATCTAATTGAATTACAAAGTTTTAGTGTTGCACTTTTCCAAATTGATCGGGCAGTTTTTGAAAAAAATTAAATTGCGACACTTATTATACCATATTTAATAAACATGAATTCGAATTGTAAGTAAGCTACGGAAAATTGAAAAAAAGTATGGATGGTTATCGAAGTTTTCGTGTTTTTATTTTATCTCTAAAGGTCAAGTAATTTTTGATAAAAATTAAAAAAAAAATTTCTAGAAAATTGGTTTTTCCAGTAATCTAAGAAAAAACGAGTTGAAGAAACAGAAGTGAAATTTTGATGATACGTAGTTTATGTATAGGGGCAGGAAAATTATGTGACAATAGCTTTTGACAATATAGCTTTGGTAGTTTCCAGAAAAAAAATTATCAATATAGATAGGATTCTGAACATTCACAATGCAAGGGGTTCAAACAAGTCCTCTGTGTTGCTTGAAATATCTGTTTCCGTATGTAGGATAAAAAGGGTTTCGAGCCTCTTTTGCGTATGTTTTATTTAATAACAATTTTGTATTTAGCGCGCTATCTAGGGGCGCTTTTTTTTTTACCTAGTTTGCTTGGAAAAAAGGTATTAAAATTGACCTCACAAAAAGGTTAACGATCGGGATGATAAAACTTATCCGTTTCATGAGAAAAGAAGACTATTGGTACCATTTTCCTATTTTGAAATTTTTTTCAAATGTGTATAATTATGTGTATATTAAGATGTATGTATGCACATATATGTCGCGTACAATATTGTGTTCATAGTTTTCAAAAAACTAAAAAATGGATGAAGCTTAAATTTTCACAAGAGATTGTTCCATATAAGAACAGTTCTGAGAGAAGTTTGTTGCCTATCGTTCTAATAACGTAGTTTTGAAGAAAACTGAAAAACAAAAATTCCTAGAAAAGTGATTTTGAACAAACGGCGAAACGGATTGTGCTAAAATTTTCACAGAAGATTTTCCTTACCTATTTAAATGAAAGTCTGATGGAAGTTTGGTGTCTATTAATTCAATAATTTCCCAGAAACCTAGAAAACAAAAAAGGGTGGAATAATTTTGAGTTTACAGTGTTGAGAAAACTACAGAAGGAATAAAGCCGAATTTTTTATGAAAGATATTTCTCATATGGGTCTAGGTCTGATAGAATATTGATGCTTGTTGGTTCATTAATTTTCAAGAAAACCGGAAAAAAAAACATTTGCTTGGGAGGGGTTTTTGTTCACAGTTTGGAAAAAATTCTTATCGAATCTAAATTAGTGACTGACTCAGTAAATACACTTGTAAGTATAATTACCCTTTACAGATTAATTGGTGATTGCATCTATCTTTACGGCAGATAAAAAGTAACTAAATAGGCGGTTCAGTTTTCCAACTTTTTTCGTTAAAACATTTTTGAAAATATGATGGGATATATTATGAATCCTGGGCCGGGAAATCAGTGAATCTAAAACCACGAATTAAACTGAACTTGAAATAAAGACCAACTTTTTGTTGTCATTCATGAGTATAATCGGAACCCCCTTTTGTATCAATAAATAATTAATATTTTCTGTTTTTAACAAACTTTTTTCTAAATTTCAAATAAATCATTTGACTCCAATTAGTTGTGAATAACCGCAACCATTTATAACAATCTAACTCGTACTCTTAGATCAGGTTATTTAATTTTGTACCACTCACTGCTGAGTTCAATTTTCGACGACAGAATTAGGTACGCACTTGGTCGAGTGTGAAGAGCTTTAATCTTTCTTTTACATTCTATCTCGAGAATTTTCCAAACTTGTAAACGTGTATTAGGGTAACGTTGAAAGATCGCTATTCTCTTGGTTTCAGGTTACTTTCAAAACGCCCTCTCCGAGCTTATCCACTTGCAGCGATAATCAAGAATCGATGTCACCGTCGCTCGCCCACTCGCAACTGTGGCCCAGTGGTGGCAGTATAACCACTAGTAACACGTCGCACCAATCGACTGTCCAACCCTCATCTCATCCGATGTTCGTCTCGTCGTTTCCCACGTATCCGGACTCCTCGTTTCGGTCGCTGCACTCGTCCAACACATTAATGCCGCCGCCGTCGAACGTGAACTTTCCCAACAAAAGCACCTCCCAATTCTACCCCCAGTCAATGAGCCAAGACGTTCAGCCCGCGTTCAACGCGCAACAGTTATACCAAAAACCGTTTGTCCCGCTGCCGACCGAACGAATCGATCCGTTTGTCAACGCGACGAATGTCAACAACGATATTCGCAATCAGAATCTGGTCGACAATAACCTACTCCCGCAACTGTCCGACAATCGTCATCTACAACGAAATCAGTTCGCACCCAGTCAGCCAAATCTCAACTTCATGCCACCGTGGAAGCAGGAACAGCCTAACTCGTGGTGGATGGATGAGAAACGCGACTTAATAAATCCCACTGGAATGGGTAGTCCGAGTGTCATCGACGATCAGTCAAATTCGTTATTCCATTACAGGTGCCATGCATTACTCATTCGTAGTGTTCTCAAAGTTGTTCGTGTACGCGTATTTTTGTATACTCCACATTTCGTGCAAATTTACGGGAGAATATGTGAAGAATATTGCCATTCGAGAATAATTGTGAACGAAATCAATTAGGGTCAGTGCAATGTGAGTAAAATGTTGAGTTGACTCTAATCCGAGTTTAACTCGCCAATTTCCCTAGATTATCCCGTATATATATTCTCCCATTGATGTGTTAACTCATGTTTAACTCACACGGTACAATGTGACCTTAGTTGTTGTACTTTAATAAGTGTCTGCAGCGTAGTGAAAAAAAATGAAAAATTGCGAAAGTTTTTTTCTGATTCCTTCCATTAAAAAAAGTGTTCTTTGTATTTGAAACTTTTGTTTTCATAGTTATCGCATCAATTTAAAAAATATTAGTGACGTAAGTAGGTATAATTTTGTAAGTCTTTATGAGTTTTATCCAGTTCCGGACTAATTTTTTCCAACATCTCCGACTATCATTTTAAACCTTTTTGTGTGTGCCAGTGCCCAACAAAAAAGCCTTCTTGGTAGGTTAACCTATGTACAAAATTAGGTCGGATGTATTAATTTTTTGATTTTTACTTTTTCGTCAGTTAAATGTGAATTACTGAGTGATGTTCGGTACTTTTACGAAGTCTCCTTATAATCATCCGTAACAATTCCACTGTACGCAAGAATACTCATTTTGATAAGATTTTTGTTTAATAGCATTCTCTACCGGCGATTCACGTTAAAATTATTTGTATTTATAATTTTCATTTTTGTATATCGTGCTCATTAAGTATCTTTGTGAAAATTCGTTGGTCTACATTGTATTTTCTTCACAATTATTCCTCCACGTACGCAACAACCTTGATTACGGTGTTCTGTAATTTTCACTATGGTACGTAAATCGAAATTCTGTCGTGTGTTCGCAGAAATCCGGTGCTACAGTCGCACGTTTCTCAGCCATCGAATTTGTCGTTCGGTGGAAACACTCAATCGCAGTTTCAACCGCAAGCGCCGCCACCGCCCCTTGCGCCTCATCAGTTACGACAGATGCCGCAACAAACGCAACAACAAGCGCATTTACGGGTACAGAATAGTTCAAATATTCCCATTGGCTTATGGTCAAATTCCTATAAACAGCCGCCGGCACAAAATAACATGAATTCACTGTTCAATACAAGTATGCAGAACAAACAGCCGTTGTTCGATACTGCCTCATCTTACAACCAGGTTGAAAATATTGTCCTTTTTCTTCTTTTTTTTCGCTTCTTATTTTGTAATATTACGCTGTGTAGTTAGAGATGAGTTTTTCTTGGCAAGCTATTTTTTTATATTAAATTAACATCTTCCGAGACCGATGGAACGACTAATCAGCATGATGTAATTATTTTCTTTCCTTAGACTAACCTTCATTTTTAACATTTTCGATGTTACCCTTGGACAGAGCTTGTAATTTGAAACCTGTGATAGGAATTTGTATTCCTTGATTTTTTGAAAATCATACATCTTACCTTATTTCAAGATTAAAAACAATCGCCTAATTAATGTGTAACTTCTCAAACGTATGTGATGCTTTTTCTGTTCTCTTTTATTCGCTGGTTTATTTTCTATTCTTCAGACTTTTCCGAATAAAGTTTCTAACTGTAATTTTTGAAATAGTAAAAAATGAAGGAATACAAAATACGAAAATTACTTTTTCAAGATTTCAGATTCAAAGTTTCCTTTATTTGAAGTTTAATGTTGGTTATTTTTGTTTTGTCATTATATATGCATAGATTTGTGGAACCATTCTCAGTCTCTATGCGTATTAATATTCAAATGCTTTTAAACTCTTTTTGTTCATCATCTTGATCAAATTCGAAACATTAACCGTTTAATGTGCAACTAAATTTTCTTAATACACCAATCATTTCAACACCGTCTCACACCTCAAGACAAGGAAAGCTATTCCACTAATTTTTTACATTGTTATATGCCCATTATGCCCTTTAAGTAAGGCGTTAAGGCATATATATAGTTATTATCAGACAGGTTACGTTTTTGTGAATGAAATTATTCTGTTTTGCACGTTATTATATCTACAAGGTCTGTTCAAAAAGTATGTAGATTGAGTCTATGAAATTATGAATTTTTTTTTTTCCTAAATAAATATGGTCCTCTTCAAAGTACTCCTCCTGAAAAAACACTGGTTGTTACAAATTATCTTTTCAGCATTTAAAGCAGTGTTTCCAACATTTTCTTTTTAAAGCCTGTATTTTCAAGGTCACAGTACTTTGAATCACCATCACATGACTCGAATAGTAACTACATGATAGATTTTGATTTGTGTGAATAGATAGTGGTCATACTTAGTCAGGTTTGACAGATTTTAAGAGTATCAAATCACAACAATGTTCTGCAACACTACACACAATGCTGTTTTTGCTACCAAGAGAGCTGTTTGAAAACAAACTTTGCTCACACTCTTCATATTGTCCAAGTTAAAAAAAAAATTTAAATGTGGGATTCTACTACTAATATTCAGTCATTCAGCAACCAGTCAGGTAATTATTTGGTTATTTTCCATCATAAATTTATGTGCTGCATTAAAATTGTGAATAGAGAAGGATAAGGGAGATACCTACTTCCTTTTTCTTAGTCTGTTAACTCTCACCCCTCCCTCAACCTCCTTATCAACTTATAGAAAATCAATTGTTATAAAGTAGCTTTTCTGACCCAGATTTATTAGATTAGTTTAGTAATTTGTGTTGTTCATTTTTGTTTCATTTCATATTTGCCATGAATAATGACGTCATTGAAAAAATGAACTGAAGTCAAGTATTATAAATTAGGAATCCGATATCTTAAATAGCTTAAAAAAATTGTGGTAAGTCAGGAATACATTGGAAAATATGCTCCCTTTGTATTTCAGGTGTCATTGTTGCCCGAAAATGAAAAAACAAATCAGTATACAAACTTTTTGTATAGACCTCGTTTGTATATAAATGTATCTTACATAATTTCATTTCCCAGAACATGTCGTCTTTGAAGAACAAAACTAACAAAATAGACTGATTCACACTTTGGCTAGTTTCTATGATACAAGCCAGCTAGTTGGGGTACTATTCTGTTAACAGTTGAATTCACTACGCCATTTAGACCATTTAAAATCAACTCAAACTTGGCAGTTTGAAATATGAAATTCTTATAAGACTATCTGGCAAGTTAAAGTTGACTTTACTTGACTAAAATGGCGTTGTGCATTCAATTGTTAACAGAATAGTACCCCAAGTAGCTGGCTACCAGCTAGAAAACTTGCTAAGTGTGAACCGTGTTAATCTGCCATTCATTACATAATTATATAATCAGAAGCCTGATTCAGCCTTAGCTAGTTTTCTAGCTATTGGCCAGCTACTTGGGACACTATTCTGTTAACAGTTGAAGTCACTACACCATTTTAGTCATTTAAAATCAACATTAACTTGGCAAAGAGTCGTGTAAAAATCTCATTAGAATCTTATATAGCGAACTGCCAAATTCATGTTAATTTTAAATGGTTAAAACGTTTTAATGAATTCAACTTTTAATAGAATAGTATCCCAAGTAGCCGGCTAGTAGCATAAAAACTAACCAAGTGTGAACCAGGGTTAAGTGCTTGTCACTCTGCTCGTTTACCATCGTCATAAATGACCGGGAGAGAAAGTTCAAAATGTTAGGAAAAGTCAAAAATTTTCTCAATTTTTTAGCTGTAAGCCATAGGCGTACTTGCGTATTTGATCGTGTTGTATTGTAGTAATGCTCTTTTTTCGAATTTTGAATAATCGTTATGTTCGAATTTTAGTTTAGTTGATATATTGTCTGTTCTTCGCAAAGTCAAAATGGAACCATTAGGCATTTGTTTTTAGGATAATATGATTGTAAAGTTTTTCAGTGGCTAGTGGCTCCCATTGACTTTTCTTTAAGGATATGCTGAAGCGCCTGTTCATGAAGAAATTTAGCTCGAAAAGTTTGATCATGTTATCCAATTTAAACACCTGATAGTAATAAATAATGAAATTTTTTACACTTTCCAATTTTTAATTCATTTCTAGCATTATATGTTCGTATCCTTGTATTTTGAAATCCAAGTTTAAAGTTTTGCGTTTAGGTATATCGTCGGTGGATTCTTCCCCCGTATTTTAGCATAGCCGAAAACGTCAACATTTTGTGATTTCCTACTTTCATTCTACGTTGTTAAGAAATTTATTATTCATTTTTTGGGAAAACCTTCTTCAGTATAGCATTTTATTATATTTTTCTATCAACATCTGATCCACCTTTAGCTGAAAATATCAAATTTTACAACTGACACTGACTTCTTTATTCTGTGTGTATCTCGCTCAATCACATGATTCTTGAAACATGTGAGTTCGTTTTTTTACATTAGTTTCTTCAATAAATCTACCTGAGCCACACTGAGAGATGCTACTTTACTCTCATTCTAGCCATTTGTTTGGCAGGATCGGGGAGTGGGACCTGTGGGAAAGCGCCAATCCTGAGTCGTAGATCACAAATATATAGGTCACTCAAATTCTTCTCTATACTATATATATATATGTAAAAGACGAATTCGTCCTTTCTCGAATCACACCAATCTCGCTCATACTTGCGAGATTTTGACCACTTTTCCTGTTTATTTATGTATGACCTAGCTTAAGATGTTACGATGTTATTATTTACTGCATGCTAACTATTTATCGACAATTACGTCATTTCATTCACGAACTTCATTCTTTTCTTTATCCGATGACAACATTTTTGGCTAATCTTAACCTGAACATTTTCTTTTGTTACCGTCATCGATCTCATACCTCTTTCCGATAATAATTTTCATTGATAGATTCATTCATTCGTTCGTGCGGTCATTCAACGCTTGACCTAGATATACAGATTTAATCTTAGTTCGTTTCGTGTATAAAATAACCCGAATTTTCTAATTTCACTCCGATCAATTAATTTCGTGTGAATAAATTATTATGAATCAAAACGATCTCACACTTTATTGTTTTTGTAGTGCAAATTAGACTCGATCGAAAACGAACTTATATATATATATTTCCACTTTTTGGGAGTCTGTGAAGCGTCCTCTATTTTTGACCTATGGCAATGAAACTTGGAGTAATGTTAGAAGCTTTCATAGGCTATACATTCGTGTTGAAATTTTTGAAATTCATCCACTAGTTTTGAAGAGTGGGGCTCTCAAAGTTTTGCAAAACCACCATGTTGTCATTACAATAACTCCCGTAGATTAAAAGAATTTGCTTGAAATTTTTATGACAGTTGAAGACTATTACACACCAGGTTGGTATTGAATTTGAGCAAAATCAGTCTACTGGTTTTTGAATGGCAGTCATTACAAAATTTGACACTTTTGGAAAATACATAAGCAGAAGAGATATTTGTAAACAGTCAAGTTTATAAATTGTAATTTTTTTTTTTTTCGTTGAAATCCTTGGTGTGATCCCTTTTATTCTTATTTCGTCTAATAAAATTATTATATTGACCCGGATATTGCTCGAATTATTCGTTTCCTTTTTGTTTAATCACTTCAGAAGGAACTTCTGATGTGAGTAAAACAAACAAATCTTGGGTGTCTGTAAATGCGCATTTAATCCGAAATGAGTCTGATCGCTGCGGCTCTTTTGTGGCGATAGTTTTCTGGTTTCAAAGGGTTTGACACTTCTTCTAATTTATGGACTAGTAGCTGCTGTGATTCTGAACAATTGTTTATGTCTGTGTCTTCAGTTAATAAAACTTGTTTTTTGTCATTACAGCAACCGACGACACCGAGTAATGAAGACAAACAAAGTTATCCGCCACATTCTCCGTTACCAAACAATACTTATTCTCTGTTCAGCTCGATGTGGGGTAATTCGTCTACCGGTGATAATCAATTAAACCAGACGTCAAATAATCCTTTGGCTGTTTTAACCAATCAGGTTAGTTTGTTTGTTTACAGTAAAAATTTGTGTAAATATTGAAGGGAAGAGCTCTGTTTGATAGTATTACACTAACTTACACCAGTGTACACCGGTAGGGATATTCCACAAAATATTCAAGTAAAACTTGGCGCAAAGTCATATAACACTTCTATATTTGTGGAATCGTACTCCTGGTGTAGGTTGGTGTAAGTTGGTGTAGTCCTATCAAACAGAGCTATGAATGAAAATTTTTATTGTTTTAAAAACTTATTTGAAATCAAAGGAATGAGGAATGACCTGTTATTCTGTTGTAATTCGTAGCTGCTCCATTTTGTTCATGAATAAGTTATCAAACTCGTTAATTTGTTTATTTTTTCAGTCCATTTGGTCTGAAGGCGTCTCTCCTTTGCAACGTTTGCTAGAACAACAAAAACAAATGCGAGAAAGACCAACTTATCATAGCTCACATCAAACTACTAATGAATAATTGTATGATTTTGTTAAAATCTTTCTTTTTTTTTACATTTTCTCGTTTCCTGTATTTCATGACTCATTTGTCATTGAATTTTGATACATAAAAGTTAAATTTGTCTTGGAATTGGAGTAATTTTTTCAGTAAAAGGTTGTTGAAAAACAGCCTCTATTGGCTCTCCAAGGAATGAGGAAATGTTTAAATTCCAAATACATATATTGAATTTGATTTGGAAATTTAAAAAATAAATATAATTTTCTTTCTTATTGGATAGATTTTGTAGAATCTACCAGAGGTTGCAACTAAAATAAAATTTATTTCAGTTATCGTTTTATTATGATCAATGCTGCAACATTTTTGTTGCATTATGATTACTCTTACAGGGATTCTCATTAATTATGGTTATGTTCGATTATGGTTATGATTTTATCTTAAAAATATCAATTACTGTTCATATCCGTGAAGGTTTTCTTACAAAATGGACAGTAAAAAAGATTGAAAAATTCACGAATTAACACATTTCTTAATATAAAAAAAGCACTTTTCATTTCCATCATTCTGCTAGCTTATTGGGAAAGATCGAGGATCGGACATGAAAAAAATGATTTTTAAGAATCAACTGGTTTGTATTTGAAAATGGTACAAAAACATGTATGGAAAACTGAATGTTCGTTAGTGTCAAAAATATATTTGGTACATGAGGTCAGTGCTATAGATAAGGAAGCATAAAAATATATTATGAAGTTTTGTATAGCTTAGATAATGTATGAACATATAATGTACAGTTATGAGGTGGTGTGGGATCATCTCCCAACAAAATTGATTATCACAATTGGTTAGGATTTAAAGATTATCCTCTAATTATTAGTGATCATCCATATTGAAGTCTTTCCGACTCTCAGAAAATCAATTTAACCCTTTTTTTTATCATGGAAAAAAACATTAGAAAAATACATTATCCTGTTTTCAGCCTTTGATAATATGAGGCGAATTTAGCGCTCTTTGTGGAGCCTCCACTTCCCAATTGTATATCCTCTTCAATTATATAGTATTGGACCAGTAAAGCTCCATGAGACCAATGTACATTTTAATAATGTCAAGATATTCTGGTGAAAAAGCAGGCAACCCTAGCATAACTTCTCCATATTTTTGACATTTTGCTTAAGTTCACCAATTTAGAATACATCTGATAAAAACATCTCTTAAAATCACAACATTAACATACATAAACACAAAGCAAAGTACATCAAAGGGTACACTCTGAAGACCTTT
This sequence comes from Ericerus pela, assembly GCA_011428145.1. Lineage (NCBI taxonomy): Eukaryota > Metazoa > Arthropoda > Insecta > Hemiptera > Coccidae > Ericerus > Ericerus pela. The sequence continues at coordinate 4,869 of WOFM01000157.1, read as the reverse complement.
GAGGATATATCTATATATATATGATGGAGATGAAACGAAACAGTTTTAACATGGGATTAAGTGTCCAGACTATAGATGCCACATGCGAAGTACCCCAGACTGAACACCCCAACCAATCAGAATCAAAAATTGGTGTAAAAGTGAGGTACTTTGTACACCAGTGTTTATAAACAAATGCACGTTGCAAAATTTTCCTCCAATCAGATGTTTAATTGGAATTACACAGGTTTGTAGAAACCCTTTCATAGGCAGGACACCAAAACTGCCCGGAGACTTATTATGAAACTTTTAACGCGCATTAATTCCATATCGCCCTTTGTGGATATATATATATGATGGAAATGACACATGGGCTGTTTTAGTGTCCTACCTATAGAAAGTGTTAACACAAACACGTGTACTTTCAACTAAGTATCTGATTGGAGGAAAATCTTGTAAGGTGCATTTGTTTATAAACACTGGCATACAAAGTACTTCACTTTTACACCAATTTTTAGTTCTGATTGGTTGGGGTGTTCAGTCTAGGGTACTTGGTACACTAGCACGCAGTTTCTATAGTCTAGACATTCAACCCCATGTTAAAACTCTTCTGTGTCATCTCCATCATATATATATATATATATATATAATTATATATCCTCAAAAGTATCACCCTATTGTGAAAAATACTAATGTGGTAACTAGACCCATTAATTTGTTAACGACTGGTCAAGAGGTGTCTTCAGTCGTTACCACGTTAATAGTTTCATAGTAAGTCTCCAGCTTGCCCAGTTAGTACCTGTTTGTCTAACCAGAAATCATCATTCTTTACTGGTCTAGTACTATATAGTCAAAGTATATCTTTGAGAATAAGATTGCAATGTTTAACATATTACTTCATTAGCCATAAATCATAATAATCATACATAGAATAGATTACGCCTAGCAAAATTCACTAATAAAACCTTTCCTATTACTATTAAGGTTAATCACATTTTTGAAGGAGTCATTAAATCGTTCCTTAGCAGAGGATAAATTTGCATCTTCGGAGCCTTTCTCATTTTCATTTGTCAGTATGTTCATAAGCTTATTTGGATTCATTACCCTGTAAATGGTTTTAAAACTCCGACCACCAATTTAATGACTTATAAGGACTAGTAAAATTTTTGATTCAATATGAATTAAGGAGGAAATTTATCTTCTGCTTATGAACAATTTAATGACTGGTAATTTAACATCGTTTGTTGTTATCACTTACTGCTGATGGGTAGATTTAGATGCTCATATCTACATTTAGCGAATTTTCTCAAACTTGGGACCTGCCTAGATTTTCTCACTCAAAAAACCTTATCTTGTATTTTTCAGCTACCTTGTTGGACCAGTTCTTTACAACGCGATTACCCACCTACATACATATAATTATTGCTCGTATTACAGTATAGGCAAACAAATAAGTAATACACAAGATTTTCTTCTCGTTCCTCACCCCCATTTAATTTACAAGACATGCACACAGAAATGACGATATAACCATTTCACAATGGCCAAAAATCAATTATTCTAAAAATGTTTGCGTTGAAATTTTTGAAACTGCAAAATAAAATAGTAAATATTTCATCAATTTCCTTTTTTCTGTGTCCACCAGTAACAGTATTATTTATTCCTACAATAGTTACAGCTCTTTCTAAATGTGATAACCATAATGAAGGAGATAACTTCACTATTTCATTTTTGGTATTATAATCGCGCTGAAAGAAAAGTCAGCTCGTAAATTACGACTTCACAATTAATTTAAAAGTCGTAGCCAATATTCACACATCACTTATCAAAAGTAAAATGTTTCTTATCTTACAGAGCCCTCATCGAAATTCAATACTGATGATGGGCAACACTTACGACCGGTAGTAATATTAGTTAAAAACTTAAATAATGTTTTCATACGATACTAAGTTCACAACCATAATAAAGTTCCTTAATTAATTTATAATTCATTAAATCTTTGTAGTCGCCGCTTAATTTCAAAATAAAATAAAATTAAGGGATTCCTTCTTTTAATATAAAAGATGTGAACAAGAAAATTTAACAAAAAACGAAGGAATAAACATGACATTTATTCACAACTTCATACCGGTTAAATGAAAATACATAAAACAAAAACAAATAATGCAATAAAACAAAAACATACAAAAAAAACAAACAGAAAGTTCATGCACATGCATACGAATGATTCTTTTTTGAGTAGCAATAACGCGTACTGAAACAGACGAATTCGACATATCTATTATTTAATAGATAGTCGTAAGAACTAGAAAAAATTCGACAGTATCCTTTAATGAACGTTTATAGAGCTTCGTAATCCGAATTGAAGAAATTTTCCAAGTCATCATTTTGGTTAGATTTACTTTTTTTCTTTTTGTTGCTTTTCTTCTTCTTTGAAGTCTGCTGATCTTTATCAGAAGCGATCTAAAATTACGAAATTAAAAAAAAAAGAAAAAAAAACCAAAGCGTTATTATAGTCATATAACGGATTTATGCGAAATATGAAAAATGTACTTTGGAAGATGATTTGGCGTCAATGTTTTTCGACACATCATCGCCACCATCTGGACTACCACGAGACTCCGATGTCATCCAACTTTCTATATTATTCACAGCCGTAGATGTAACGCGAGACTTCTATGATCCAATAACATAATTACGCATTCATCCACGAATGATTCCAATTCATACACAAAGCAATTAATCCTATACCTGGTCTTCTAAATTATTCGAACTGTAAACATCGTCAGGATCGAGATCATCTTGGAAGCCTGATACCAATGGATTACCATCACTTTCGTGATCACTAAAAATGATTCCAAACTGAATGAAAAAGAAACTAAAAATCAACAAATGTATCAGATAGGACTAAGAGTATACGAACCTATCAGAATCGTTAGCAGGGGATGGCTTCTGAATAGTATTCTGATTAAATGCATCATCCAAAAATGATTTATCTAGATACTCGTCTGGAACAAATTCTTCAATATTTTTGAGAGATAGATCCATTTTTATTACCAGCGGCATTTCCACTTCGACTACACGTGAAAGAGATTATTAGAAAATGATGAATTTTCAGTCAATAAATCAGGAACCCGAAACTACCTTACCATCTTTCCTATCAGTCTTCAATTTTTCATCGTCAGCGACAACTGCCAACTCAGACTGTACTGCAGAAGACTGTTCAGTGACAATCGGTCGTTCGGAGACTATCACTTTAGCAGGTATATCTTTAATGACGGCTGACGAAAAATTATGTTGCGTTTGTATGACAATCGACGATGAAGGTATAAATGAATTCTGCTCGGCGACTTTACGTCGATGATTTGTCAACCTTTCCAGGTACCTGGATGACGCACATGTTGAAGTATTAAAAATCGTCAGAAAAAGGACGTTTACAGCACACAATCAATTGATACTTTAAGCTTACACTTTGTAATTGGAATCGTCGGTTTGTTGGTACAAATCCAACTCCTGCGTTGTGATTTTCACTTCGGTTTCGTTCCGTACGAGTTGGGCGAGTAATGTCTCTCGCTGCAGCTGAAGGAACGGTAAATTAAACCATTTGTGCAAAAATTTCAGCCCGAAACCATTATACATGGAACTCTCGGCATAACGGGCTGGGGACGATCTGTAATTTCACTGTTATTAGGATTTTTTGCTGAATGGGGATATACTAAATGCGGTCTACAGTTTCAGATTTAACCTTTGCAATGTTTCCAGGAAGAACAACACATGATCAGCGGTAACACATCGATGATGCGACATATCGCAGTGATTACCCAGCACGAGGACTGGAATCGTTTTGGGAATTTTTTCAAGTTCGCGTTGAACGTATTCGAACGTCCTAATGAGGTAAAACCACATTAATTAATTTAAAAAATACGATACTCTGTCCGGCAGCTGAACGTAAAACCCAACATACCAATTTTTGGTCACATCCATCATTAGTATAACTCCATTAGTGCCCTGGTACACGTTCAAAAATTCGGCGTCCAATGCCGGAGTTATTTCTTCTTGGACGGCAGTAACATTTCCCAATTTTAAATTTTCGGACAAAACTCGTTTTTTTCCTTTATCAACAACGTCCCATACCTCAACCTTGACGATGTCGTCGGTTGCTTTGTAATTCCACTGAATGCTTGTTACCTACGTTGATAAAAAAAAAAAAAGGAAGTATTTTACATATTTCAAAAGTGAATATAACTTGTAATGCAATTATAATCTCAAAAAGAAAAGATCAGCGTAAATTTTTACTTTTTTCGAACGTGACGTGAATTAATAAAAAAATACTACACCTGAATCTCTTCAGTAGGAGAATACGTTTCAATAAAACTACGACCCTGTAATCGATTGAACAAACACGTTTTACCGACATTTCGATCACCTTTAATAATTATTTTCACTGCGTAAAAGAATGAAATGAAATTAGAAACATTAACCTAAAAAATAAAATAAAATAGTAAAACAAATTCTGAATGCGTACTGTTATACTGAACCCCTTTGGAAAATTTATTTTGCAGTACGCGAGACATGGCCTGCAAACCAGGAGGTGTAACATTTTCATTTTCATTTTTTCCGCTAGTAGCAGTCAATTTCTTCAAAGCAGACAACATGCTTCAAACAATTAAAAATATATTGAAGTACAAAAATAAGTGAATAAAATATTATAATTTTATAAATTAAAGCGAAAGACGACAGTATATAGAATTATGACAAAATAAATTCATCCGAAATAATATCATCATTATTAATAGTATTCGACTAACAGCAACATCAGTTAGAACATAAAATTGAATACAGAAAAACTTATTTTATAATTCATAATTAAAGCGGGAATGACTGAAGCGG
>WOFM01000156.1:115630-299887 GCA_011428145.1 Ericerus pela | reverse complement strand
CCGTCTAATTACACTTCCTTTCATTCACGTCATATAAGACTAGTTCAAACTTGTCTTTCAAGTCTTGACTTGTCTGATGACATCACCTCTTGTACACCATAAACTGTTTTCGTCTATATTCCATGATGTCATCTTTTCTACGAATATATTTCGATACCTTGCAATAATTCCAATTCTTATTAATTTCTTAAACACTCCTACTTTTGTCACTTCCTTTTAATTTCATTGGTTTTACCTAAAACACGTTTTCCTCAAACAACCAATCATATTCATATCTCCCACAATACCCAATTCAAATCACTCGAACTTCACCCTTATAAATAGTCTAATGTTCTGTATATTATTCACTTTTAGAAACTTAGAATCTTACATCAATTATTAATTCATTTTACTTTGTAATAATCTGTTCACCTTTTTATAATAATATACTCTTAAACTACTATTGTGTTTATTTGTAACAACTATACCGTTACACCTACACATCAAAACGTTTGTTAAAATCGATAACCAGGTTGAGAAATTATGCAAAAAAAAAAAAAAAATAATAAAATAAAAAAAAAAACCACACAATTATAAGTATAAGGATCGAATTGATAACCTGTTCCTTTTTTTTCCAAGTCTGTTACACACTCAGTTATGCGTTGCGAATAAGAATTGAAAACACTGAAAAATACCACAATTTATTAAGGTAATAAAAAACAAAAAACCACAAACAAATAAATAAATAGGTAAATACAAAAACGTAAACAAATAAATATATTATAACTAGAATAAAAAAAAATAAAATAGACGATGACTGACGTGAACAGAAATTTTTTTGTTTGATAAATTATGTAGGTTAGGTAATTACCTACCTAAATACTTTAGAAAACGCGTTTTCATCGAATTATAAGAATTTCGCTAATTTTTGAAGTTGGATTAATTGACTCGACCACAATCTGGAAAGACAGTCAGTCGTCTTAGAACCACTGCCATTAAAATCTGAAAAACGCTGATCGATAGATAAATGTTTTATAGGTAGGTAGGCCACCTACTTTTATTTATTTTTTTAAAATTTGAATTTAAATGCGAGAAAATATTCTAATGGTAACCTTTCCAAGTTATTTTGCACCGACGTAACACACGCTGAAACGTTAAAAGCAACACTTACAGGCTTAAGACCCGCTTAAAAGTCAAAAATTTCGTCAAATGTAGGAAGCTGGAAATTACCTATCCCGCAACTGCCGAATCACAAATTTACGAAGAAAAATATTATTTTACTTTTTTCCTACTTTTCGTTGTTGCAAAATTTGAATAAACTAAAGTTAAAAAAAAAAAACAAAAAAAACACGATAACAAAGGTATTAGGTAGGTACTACTATAATTTTTATCGCATCGACATTCGACTAGTTGATCTTAATTTACAAACGTAACATTCGGTAAGAAAAAAAATGAAAATAAAATAAAAAATAAAGAAATTAATAAGAAATAAGAAGAAAAAAAGAAAAAAAGAAAAAAAGAAACAGAGAAGAAAAAAGGACTAAAATCTTGATAAAAGCTAAACAAATAATGGTAACTTGAATTCGTTCTGATTTTTCAGTCGTCTCAGGAATGGGGCGCATCGGCCAATCAATAATTCTACGTCATAATTATAGCACCTATCCACGTATGGGTGGGGGTGGTACTAATCGAGGAACTACACGAAGACGGTTCGTTGACGTCGATTCGAGCCAAAATTAATGCGTAGGCACTCGTCAGCCGACGTTGTCGAATCGACGTGATCATTTTCGCACGGGTGTTCATTCGATGATTGAATTTGTAATGCGGCGAACGTTATTTTACGCATCTGCAACGAATAAGAAGAAGAAGAAAAAGTTGCAACCGTCGGACGGATAACTTCGTTGATTGGGACGTTCGATGGAGGCGAAGGGTGCGCGTGTGTGCAGCTTCGATTTACGCCAGCGACGACTCGCCTCAAAAATAACGTAATCAAATAAAATGTAATTATAAAATACGTGCGCAGCGTGCGCGATTAGAAACGAGCGCCGAAAAGATGGGCCGTCCGCGCAACGCCTAAACGCGTTTCAACCCTTATATAATTGCGCGCCTACGCGGCGCGTTAAAAAAATATGAATAATATTAAAAAACAAGTCGTCAGCCTATTCTTCGGTAGACTGTGAAAAAACGATGACTAAATCGCAACTGGAGAAATCGACGATTGGCACCGGTGAGTGAAATTTCCAAGAAATCGTATCCGTAAGAACGGAACTGGTTAGAAGAGAGGAAAAAAAAAACAATTCCCGACGGTCACCCATCCAAATGAGGGCGGAGAAAATGGTGCTACGAAAAATATTTTCGGCCCGTATCTGTTGCCTCTTTCACATTTTTGAAATTTAAAAAAAAAAAAACCACTCGCCTCGATGCGACAGGTACTGATGCACCCTCGTGTACCAATTTTCAGCCTTCTATCTCAATGGAAAATATAAAAAATAAATGCGGACGTTTTCGAATTTTATGTAGTAGACGATATTACTGGGTGGTTTAGGCGGATAACGTAAGATAGGTACCCACCTGGCTGGCTGGTGGTTGGCTATGGGTTTTGTCGGCGATAACCGTTTCGTGCGCACTTAGGTGACACTAAGGAGTCGACTGGCAGCTGAAGCAGCGCCCTGGCCGATGCTGGAGTCGCATCGAAATTTGGCGACGCAGCTGGAATTTACGAGTGGAAACGACGTGCACCGCCTCCAGTCGCGTGCGACCGACATGGCCGTAGGCACCGAGTAGCAACGATGCAGCGCAGCTGCGGACACGCAGGCTAACGACGAACGCTGGCAGGCGGAGGCGCCTCCGCAGTTGGTCTGCCGCCGACTCGCTGGCTGCGCCATTTCGCCACAACGTGCGTCTTGGCCGGTGGCGTACGGCGCCATTTCCACGTACTCGCCGCAATCGTCGGCATCGGCCGCATCCGGCCTTGCAGATGCGCAAGCCAATCTGGTATTGGGAGGCGGCTCGGCGGCCGCGCACTCCGCAATCGAATCGGCATCCGAGCGGCGCGTCGACGTATTCGTGGCGCACGAAGCGACGGCGAGCGCCGTCTGTACGCTGCGGTGGCTGTCGTCAAGGGCCGCCGAGTGCGTCTTCTCGTTCTTCTTGCGGCCAGCCGTTTTGGCCGTCTTGCGGCGCAACGACGCGAACGTCGACCGCACCAACGGCATGAAATGTTGTCTGGCGGAAAGGCGCGTTTTGTCGCCGCTCAGCGTCACGCAGTTCGGGCGGTCAGCCTTCGTTTCGCCGGCCACTCCAATCGGTTCGCAGCTACGGCACGGTTCCGGCCGATTCTGCTGGCCGGCGTCACGGGCTAATTCGTCGACGTTGCCGCCTCCAGCCGGCACACTCTTCGGCGAGCTCTTGAACGACATGTCCAAGTAGCCGTCCGGAGTGGTTTGCGGCGTTCGGCACGTCCGTCCGCTCGGATGATGAGTGAGCGACTGCCGGCGATGCGCGGCCTTCTCACCGCCGCCAAACGCCACGTCGACGCCGGCATGCGGCATCGAGCCGTTCTCCAGCGGCCGACGATCGGTTGGCGGGCGGTCGCTGTCGGAGCCGAGTTCCGCCCGGTTGACGCCGGGCCGTCGGTGGCCGGAGACAACGGCGCCTGGCTGCTCTCGGTCGCGGCGGTCCGAATCGGCGGGCGCGACGCACTCGGCTCGCGCTTCCGATTCGTGGCACGCAGCCGGCCGCATCTCCACGTAGCAGCCGTCGACGACGTAGGCATCGGCCCCAGTCGCGGCCGCGACAGCCGGCAACGTGGCGCGGAAAAGGGGCGAGGGCTCGAATTTCGAGAGGGCGCACTCGCCCTCCGCGATATTTTCCAGCGCACTACCGCCGGATGGTAGCGCTCGTTCGGCGAACACCTGCTTGGAGAAACTGCACGACGACAACGAGTGCGAATGTTGATGGTGGTCGCACTTGCGCGCCGCACCCACGTCGCCCAACTCGGCGGCAGGCTGGCCGACGGCCGTCGCTTTGGCGCACGTTTTGTACGCCATGTCGACGTAACCGTCGCCAGCCGGCGAGCTGGCCGGCCGCGCCGAAGGCGCGATTAACGATTTTTCGACGCTGTTGCGCCTCGTCAGACCGGACGTGGGCTGCCAGCCGATGCGCCCGTGCGTCGCAATATTGCGCGCTTTGTTGGCGCTGTAGTCGATTTCGACGAGGTCGTCGCTCGATTCGACGCTGCAGAAACTGGCGGAGGGTGGCGCTGGCTGGAGCGGCGACGGCCCGCTGCTCCAGTTGAAGCGACTACCAGCTGAAAAGGCTCGAGTTCGTTGACCGTTGGCCAGGTTGTACCTGAAGGTGGCGAAACCATCGATTAGACACCTGCGCTACGAATGAGGCGACCGCGCCGTGGCCGCCGAGTACGGCGCCCACACAACGATACTCACTCGACAAACTTGCCGCGCAAAGTGTCCGGCTTCGAGCCCGTCGAATAGGCGCGTTTTTTTCTCAGGTCGCACGCAACGCCTTCGTCGGACGGAGTCGGTAGCGCGGCCGCTCGGTCCGGGCGACATTCTGGAAAACGAATATCGGTCGACCTCGTTTCGGACGTAATCGAGCCGCTGCTGTGGCTGGACGATAAATCGCCTAGAAAAAGACACGTACTCGTAATTCATTGGACACGTACCACCGATACGTACACCCAATTAATTGCGAACGACGCGACGAAAGGCCTAATTAGCTTTAAAGGCGGTACGTCTGGCTCTCGATGATGCGCAACTGAGCATAACGTGCAACCGCTGACCCACCATCGAAGATGACCGTAACGAGTAACGCGTTCGTACCTACGTGCCCCTGCCTGCCCCTGCCTGCCCCTGCCTGCCCCTGCCTGCCCCTACCCGCCTACATAATTATCAATAACGTTTTCGCCTACCTACGTAGTTTATGGCCTACAATTTTACGTTAATTTACGTTCCATTTCCCCGTATAATTGTTACGTCAATAGGTATCGTATTGTTCCTCTCGAGCAGACTGAGATGAAACGTACCGAGCTCGCACGAATTAGCGCGAACAGACTGTACCGGTCGTCGAGCAAATGCCACAAAATGCCTTCTCCAAACGTTACCTACTCTACCGGGAGGTATAATAACGTCCAAGTCAACAGAGTCTCGAACCGACGAGAACGTTTCGTGCTTTCTGAATTGTTCGGGCCGGACATTTTCATTTCGTATTATACTTACAACGCGGACATATAAAAATATCTATTTCAACGAGTACACATCCGTCGAATTTCTTTGCACCGTGAGCAAAACTTTTTTATTCGATTCCCAATCCGTTCTCCGATACCTACCCTGCGCACTGTCCTGTCGATGCGCCACTCCGCTGTATTCGCACCAAAATCTAGTTTACCCTCGAGCTTACAGCGACACCGTGCGAAAACGAGTGATTTTTAGTTTCGCGTCATCGTCCATCCTACCTAAATCAGTATTACGATCGGAATATCATACCTAATCGTAAAAGAACTTTTTCCATTCGAAGATACGACCAAATTGGTCTTTTCAATCGAAACAGTCGAATTCTTTATTTGAACGAGGAATTTTTCGGCGCACTTGAGTTAGGTACGACGTAGGTACACGTTACGGCCACTTCCAGAACTTTCTTTCGATCACACCAAAATCTTTTACTGTTTCACGAAAGAGCCGAATTCTTCAAGATTTTGCAAACGAAATCTCCCATCGTTACGTAATTATGTACGTTTCGGTCGTAAATAAAAACTACGATACACGTACGTCTTTCGATGCGCCTACATAAACCCGTTTTTATCGAAAGAAATAACTGCGATGAAGAAGCCCTCCGCCGAATGGGTGGGTACCCTTCTACTTAGGGGAGAGAAACGATACGATTTAAACATCGTGTGTATCAAACACCCAATAGACTACGTTACGTGGATTTCAATACATTTCACAAGAATAATACACGCATTGTTGAAAGGTCAAGTTTTGTGCTTTGTAAATGGCATAGGTGGGTGGGTACCTATAATAGTAAACCCTCGACTATAGGTATAATAAATCAAGGTTCTAGTTATAAGACGTATGATCAAAGATGAACCGGTGTATTACACGCTCGCTCCATAAACAACCTTTTTGCGCTCACGGCTTTACATTTTGTCTGTGCTGCCAAATTTGATACATCCACACACATACACCCGCAATATCATAAATCGTTGTATCTACGTTCTCGTTAAAAATTTTTTTTTTTTTCAAGTAAAAATGCGTAGGCTACGTAATTATAACAAACCTCTTTTTCGATCTCTCGGGTCCATGCTAAGGTATCCGGAATCCGTGGAAAATGGTGCCATTGGCACGTAACTTTCAGACAAGTCCTCGCATATGCTACTTTCTCTGCTGTTGCTTGTCGAATCGTACCATCTATTCACTCGCCAACTATTTATATTTTCCATAACAGATTCTGAAACATTAGAAACAAAAATCGAATAGAACTTTACGGGTTAAAAAAAAAAAAATTGATATTACTGCTACGGGGTCTAAGCGGCGTAGTGAGATTTTCGGTTTTGCAATCAAAAGGTTACGAGTTTGAGACCGGCAACTGCCACTGCCACCATCACAGTCACATTTTTGACCCAAAATGGCAGGGTGAATTTGGTTCGATCCATCCACTCCGCGCAGACTATTCTAACTATCCCATTCCCTACTCAGACAGTAAATAATTCGTCGGTTTTGTTTTGCTGACCAGCACCCTGTCGTATGATTGATTTAGTGACAAAAATATAATGGTTTTGCAAAGCAGCATAAACGGACGAACGAGTAATTTGTGATTTGATGATTCGCTATTCAACTCGGTCATTGAAGCAATAAGAAAGCACCTAAAAAATGGCATTTCTCTGCGTTTTCATCGTACAGCGAGTGGTTGACTCGAACGAGTAATATATTCATTAAGTTTTTTATTGAAAAAGAAAAAAGGATTTTTTTTGGCAATTCTCTCATAGCGAGAGGTTAGGTGAGATGGGTAACTTTTTTAAAATAAAAATACGTGTCTCTGGCGATTATGATTTTATTAATTTTAAAGGGAACGAGTATTAAATAAAAAAAGAGGAATGCACGTTTCCTCATTCACTGTTAGTTTCAGTTGACATCACTGATGGTGCGATTATGCAACGACTTCAAGTTGGGTACACCTAGTGCCTTATTACCGCGTTAGTTCGTTTTTCAAACTTGAACATTCTGTTAGAATACGATTACGGCGCAACCTCACTACACTACTTTAAAACTATACATTTTCATGCTACCATATTGGCAGCACTGACTTCCATCTCACTTCGAAGAACTTAATGTTCTAGCTGACTTTGTCATCCTCCTTTAGGTATACTTTTACCGAATAATATACGTGATGACTTAGAACGTTTTTTCCGTGCTTACAGTTTCATCCTTCGAGCAACATATTCTAATTAGGGAGTAAAAAAAATAAATAATAGCCGCTGCGGCTGCACATGTGCAGGATTGACGAGTAAACATGAAAATAACTAAACGATAGTACAAAACCTGAAAGTTTTCCATTAATTTGTAGGTGTTTTTTCACTCGTTTATTTTCACACCGCTAACGACGATTGAAAAACTACATCGAAATTTTGTAAATTTTATCCTGTTTCCTGTAACGCTAACTGCAGCTCTCTTTCCTAAATAGCGGCTGAGAAATCATCGAGTGAAGTGAGACAGGTTTGAAAACTGAAATTTTTTATTCAACTAACAACGGCCACGCACACAACGAGTCGCACGCACGCACGTACGCCCATCAACCAGATTTACGACGACGCTTGCGAACTCTATTCCAAATTAAAAAAAAAAAGTCACTTCTTTCTTATTTGGAATGCGGTACGGTCTGGCGCAGACCCTACCAACAGCTAAGATGTTTGATCGTCAAAAATCCGCAAGTACGACTAAGCCGATTGTTTACTTGGATTTGATTCAACTCCCGCAAACAAGTGCGAATATAAATTGGTATCTACCTACCTGCATGCGTAGGCCTACATACTTGGGAGGTGGACAGGTGGGTAGATAGGTATTGCGTCGGGCACATTTCACGCCCCACTGTTCCATCCAGCTTTTTCACTCTTCGTACTTTCGACGAGTAACAACTGCACCTGCGTAAGGTGGTAGTTGCGCAATTACGTATAGGTAGAGGTACATTATCTATACGAAACTCACCCGGACACATGGGCAAGTAAACGCTGGCGTCCATTGGCGAAGAACTGCGCGGAGTACACGAACTCTGTCGAACAGAGTGACAACAACACTTTTTAAAATAACATTCGAGCAGAAAGAGATGCGGAAATATCGGGCGTTGCGGTAACGTTTTCTTACGAGAGAATTGGAACTGGAGCTGGAATGGGAGACACATGATCGCATATTGCGCACATGAAGGCTAAAGCGTGGAATGATATGGTCGGCAACGTCTTTACTCGAGCGCGAGTGCGGATGCGGATGCGGATGCGGATGCGGATGCGGATGCGGATGCGGGTGCGAGGCTGAAAAACAAAAAGTTACGGCTCAGTGGCCCCACGTTTCAGCGACAGACGGTCCGACGGCGGATTACGTAGAAAAAGACGTACCCGACCACTGGCCGCACTCGACCCATCTGGCATCGAATGGCCTGCGAATACCTTTGGTGCGGTGGCAGTCGCACGCGTCCGCCAATGAGCAGCAGCCGATTGATGCGGCGAAGCTGAAAACGATTCAACAAAAATGAAGCTACGCCATCGACAGAAGCGCGCAGAAGATTTACGTTTACACGTTTTTCACATGTAAATTTATAAGGTACATACTTCGGCCTACCTAAGCCGAAGGTAGTATTATTACGACGTTACAGTTGCGTATGGCCCGAGTCGCCATGTTAGCACACCACGCCCACGCCCACGCCCACGCCCACGCCCACGTCCACGTCCACGCTACCTACAGTGCCACCAGTCTACCTGCGGTTACTACATTTCGCCCCCACACCCACACCCCCAATGGAAAAGCGAATTTCCACTTTTTGACGCCGTCCGTCGCGCACTTCGTCAACCCGAATATTCACGTACGTACATACGTACATACGTACATACGTACATATTACAGAGCAGGATGCGTTTCGTTTCAAGCTTTTCTCTGCAACTCGACGGGTAGCTACGATACATTCGTAGTCGAAATAGTTGCGCGATTGACCAGAATCGGGTGCACCCATTCATTCGCTTCCTGCGTAACCAAACGAAGCGAAGACAAAGCACAACCAACTACGCTGTGATTTATATTTTGCTATTTTAGGTACCTAAACTTATGAAATAGGTGCGCCCCTAATCAATTGCGAAATAGTTTACGGTGATTAACCGTCACGATCACCGTAGTGGCGGTGCTGGCGCAGTATCTGCGCCTGCCACCGTGCAGAGCGAGTTCAATTTTTGACGGCGTCACGACCGACACGCACACACGTAGATACACAAACGCACACACACACACGAACCATAAGCTACCTACCTCCTATAATAGAACGTCTTAGGCGCTCGCAGGTAGCAGCTATAGGTAGGTGCGTACATACGTATAAAAAAATAGTATATTGTATACGAATTACGCGGGTATTGAGCGAGTTGACTGACTGTCGTTATTATTAACCGTTTCGACCCGTTGACCCACCTGCTTGGAAGAGAGCAGCTCACTGACGACAGACTGGTTTTACTGGAACCGCAACACCAATAACTGCCGCCGACCAACGGATTACTCGTATTTTTGCAACCCGAAAGCGTCTCCGGCCCGCCGGCACGGCCCGGTCTCGCCGGTAAACTGTCGCATCGATCTCTGCCCACGCCTGCGAATAAAAACAAAATCTGTTGACGTCGTTCGCTATCCGTATAGGCGCACCCTGCGGTGCGCCAACGTCGCCGATCGCCTACATTGCGCGCGCCACCCAACCCACCAGCCTTTCCATTAACTACTGCGCCCGCGCAGACGGCAACCAACCAATATCTACGGTATACACGGTGTCCGCGGGTTAAACGGTCGAATGGCGGATTGCAACGTCGATTTCTGTACGCGGCGCTGCGCTCTAACAATCGAAGAATTTCTATTTCCGCAATTTTACACCAACTACTTTTTCGTTACGAGTGCTCCACACTGTCGACCACGCAAATCGATTCTGCAAAATATGCCGTCGCACCGTCCAACTTGGGGACACTCCGTATAGACGTACGCATATTTGTAATTTATAACGAGAGTGTGCGGGGCGCGCGGACGGCCATTTATGCCATAGAAATTCCAAAATATTCGATACAGTAGCCCACGTAATTCGTTCGACATAACCATCGAATTCCTACGTTACTAAAATAATACGGACGAAGCCCCATTTCGCTACGAGTCGATATTTTCGATAAAATATCTACCTCAATTTATCCCTATACGCATACCTAATCTGTTGACGGTGAAAAGTGCGTCACGTCGTAAAACGTATGCGCACCGTCTCGTCCACTAGAAACAGCGCACGTTTCTGCGCTTTACAAAATAATTACAACGGGCATCCGTACCTTTTCCGCTGTTCCCAACGCCAACCGCCACGTTCGAAGGTCATTTTGACGTGACGCACCTCTCAGCGTGAACCGAGTAGGTATATCCAATATGCCATAATACTAATATGATTACGTATAATTATGAACTATAGGCACGAAGAAACGATTTGTCGCTTTTTTAAAGATTTCCAACCAGCAACAGCCGAATCATTTCCTCGATGGACGAGCGAACGAACGAACGAACGAACGAACAAACGAACGAACGAACGAACGAACGAACGAACGAACGAACGAACGAACGAACGAACGAACGAACGAACGAACGAACGAACGAACGAACGAACGACGTTAGAATATTCATTACAAATTATTTAAGTATCTACAACGAAACAAATAAGTGCCCACGCAGCAATAAGCTTACTTTTTCACCCCCTTACACTCGAACGTAAATTTCCTAATAAAGTGCGTCACTCTATCGGCGTACAGATATTCGATTAATTAGCGCCAAGTCGAACGAGCAGGTATCTGCCTGCCTGCCTGCCTGCCTGCCTGCCTGCCTGCCTGCCTGCCTGCCTGCCTGCCTGCCTGCCTGCCTGCCTGCCTGCCTGCCTGCCTGCCTGCCTGCCTGCCTGCCTGCCTGCCTGCCTGCCTGCCTGCCTGCCTGCCTGCCTGCCTGTCTGCCTGCCTGTCTGCCTGCCTACGTACGTACGTACCTAAGCCACAGGTAAGATTATCCGTCCACTCGTAGGAAACGTCGCGATGGCCAATCGCACGCCAAGGCTGCTGCATTACATACTCTTATAGTATTTATTCTTCACAGCGTTTATCCACAGGCTACCTATCGAATGTCGATATCGATTCGACGGCTTAAGAAGCTACGTTAGGCTTACGAGCCTACACACATTTTCGCACAGCCTAAGTACAGATTTTCCCATTTTCTCACGAAAAACGACTGAACGCGCGTACTCACGCACTCGCCTTCGCGGTTGCTGGCGCTCGCTGCGTGAAAAGCGACGAAGGCGAAAAGGCGAAAAGGCGAAAAGGCGAAAAGGCGAAAAGGCGAAAAGGCGAAAAAACGACGCACTTACTCGGATTGTTCAACGACGACTGGTGGTGCGTCAAGTTGGAGCTAACGAAGGGCCGATCAGGGTGGTGGTGGCCGCAGGCTTTGCCGGACGAGAGCGTCGAGAACGGATCGTCTGAAAAATAGAGGACAGCGACGCCGTCGTTTAATTGGCCAAATCGAACGCAAATGCGACTCTAACGACGAGTAGCAGTAGCAGCAGCGCGTGCACAGCAGCCCTACACCGCACGTAGGCGCTACATTAACAATAATTAATAATAGGTAGGTAGGTAGGTAGGTAGGTAGTTGGTAGGTACCTAATAATAACGATAATATAATATTCGTACGGAGGAACCCCCGTGCGACGTAATACTCGGGGGACGAAAACGGTAGTTGGTTACCATGCAAATTTGGCACGGGACATAGGCAGAGGCACCCAGTGTTTGTTTTACCGACGTGAGGCATCATTTTCATTTATTATATCGTAGGACGTCGAAGGTTTGCTACAACGAGGTATAAGTGCTAATCATTTGTCACGCTGAGGCAAGCAACCTCCTTTGACCTTAACAGTTTGTCGTATCGAAGTGAAAAGTTTACTTTTGTTCGTTATAACGAGGCGGCTTAATATCCGCATATTTTGTTACTGTTCGCTATACAGACACCCAGGCGACGAGTCAATTTATTTCACTGTAATTATAGAGTCGAATAACGGCGGACTGCGGGGTTGCCACCCGACCCACATTTAGGGCGACCGTCCCGATTTTAACGATTTTGTGCCGTGTCCCGACTTCCCGTCAATACTACCCCCGCTTTTTGCCGACTTGAAAATTTATTATCATTTAAATTTTCAATCGGCACCCCGACAAACGCGCGTAAAAAAATATAAAAAAAAAAATAGCGTGTACCGAGACACTCGGCGGAAGCGAAAATTGTTACGCTGAAATTAGTATTTTCGAGGAATGAATGTTCGGTTGGCAGCGTGATTTTTCCTTTTTTGTTTTCTATAAACGTTAAAACGCGGAAAAAGTCACGCAAATTAAAAAAAACTCTAACGCAGCAACGGTTCCGTTAAGAAAAAGTAAGTTTTCGAAAAAGGTAAAATTAGGTAGGTACCTATAGTCACTAAAAAGTTATCAACAGATCGTTGTGCCGGATGGCAACTCTGTTGGGCTGTGACACCGCAAGCGAAAGTGCTTTTCACAACTATTATTACCCAACTGGAACCCAAACAATCGAATAGGAAGCGGAACCAAAAGTGGAAATGGAACTAAAATCTTTTGCGAATGGAAGCGAGAAGCGGAATCATTCGAGTTCCACAGCCCTGATCTAACGTCCGTCAGATCTAAAGCGGAATATTTTGAGATTTACGAAAAGGTAGCGATGTCGAGTGATTAGGAGGAGAGCAGCTGTCGCACGTACGGTGGCGATTCGTGTAGCATCTATAGGCTCGTTTTATGCGAGTTGCGCTGCGATAATTGACTCGACTAAATAGATAAGGCACGGACGCACTTGGTCGCGCGACCGCCTCTCCGAACCTACACTACAACTCATTACGCGGCCTAGGTAGGTAGATAGGTAGATAGGTAGGTAGGTAGGTAGGCAGATAGGTAGGTAGATAGGTAGATAGGTAGGTAGGTAGGTAGGCAGATAGGTAGGTAGATAGGTAGATAGGTAGGTTGGTAGGTAGATAGGTAGGTAAGTAGGTAGG
Organism: Ericerus pela; assembly: GCA_011428145.1. NCBI lineage: Eukaryota > Metazoa > Arthropoda > Insecta > Hemiptera > Coccidae > Ericerus > Ericerus pela. The sequence goes on along the minus strand of WOFM01000156.1, from coordinate 286,591 downwards.
TAGGTAGGTAGGTAGATAAGTAGATAGGTAGATAGGTAGATAGGTAGGTTGGTAGGTAGGTAGATAGGTAGGTAAGTAGGTAGGTAGGTAGGTAGGTTGGTAGGTTGGTAGGTAGGTAGATAAGTAGATAGGTAGATAGGTAGATAGGTAGATAGGTAGGTAGGTAGATAGGTAGGTAAGTAGGTAGGTAGATAGGTAGGTAGGTAGGTAGGTAGATAAGTAGATAGGTAGGTAGGTAGGTAGGTAGGTAGGTAGATAGATAGGTAGGTAGGTAAGTAGGTAGGTAGGTAGGTAGGTTGGTAGGTTGGTAGGTAGGTAGATAAGTAGATAGGTAGGTTGGTAGGTAGGTAGGTAGGTAGAAAAGTAGATAGGTAGGTAGGTAGGAAGGTAGGTAGGTAGGTAGGTAGGTAGATAGATAGGTAGGTAGGTAGATAGGTAGGTAGATAGGTAGGTAGGTAGGTAGGTAGATAAGTAGATAGGTAGATAGGTAGATAGGTAGATAGGTAGGTAGGTAGATAGGTAGGTAGGTAGGTAGGTAGATAAGTAGATAGGTAGGTAGGTAGGTAGGTAGGTAGGTAGATAGATAGGTAGGTAGGTAAGTAGGTAGGTAGGTAGGTAGGTTGGTAGGTTGGTAGGTAGGTAGATAAGTAGATAGGTAGGTTGGTAGGTAGGTAGGTAGGTAGGTAGAAAAGTAGATAGGTAGGTAGGTAGGTAGGTAGGTAGGTAGGTAGGTAGGTAGATAGATAGGTAGGTAGGTAGATAGGTAGGTAGATAGGTAGGTAGGTAGGTAGGTAGATAAGTAGATAGGTAGATAGGTAGATAGGTAGATAGGTAGATAGGTAGGTAGGTAGATAGGTAGGTAAGTAGGTAGGTAGGTTGGTAGGTTGGTAGATAAGTAGATAGGTAGGTAGGTAGATAGGTAGATAGGTAGGTAGGTAGGTAGGTAGGCAGATAGGTAGGTAGATAGGCAGATAGGTAGGTAGATAGGTAGATAGGTAGGTAGGTAGGTAGGCAGATAGGTAGGTAGATAGGTAGATAGGTAGGTAGGTAGGTAGGCAGATAGGTAGATAGGTAGGTAGGTAGGTAGGTAAGTAGATAAGTAGATAGGTAGGTGGGTAGGTTACTCGTAAATTACTACGAGCTGAGACGTCATTTACCTCCACAACTGAGCCACTTGCGACCAAAGTTCGCGGGCTTCGAAGCCTCGTTGGCCGACGACGATCTGCCTCTGGTCTGGGGCGCCACCTCTCTTTTCGGACAACGGACGCAGGCCCTGCACACGGACACAAATTCGCAAATGAAAACAGACACCTCGAGACGAACTTTTCGCTTAAATAACCTACGCCGAAAGGCGAAAAATACGTAACGCGCGGATAGATAAGCCGCATGTCGGCCAAAACGGTTCGTCACCCACGTACGGTACGCACACACCGTACCTGCACCCGCGATGAAATATCAATTATCCACTCGCCTAATTGTTTATTTTCAAATGCCGTCGCACTCGTAGGTGAGTGGGTAAGTGTCCGCGAGAAAAGCAATAAAAATAGGTACGCCCTCGAATAACAATTTCAATCCGATTTTTGGCACCCAGATTTCCAGATTTCTTTTGTTTTTCGTCGAATACTCGAGGCGCCCAATTCGAATAATTAAGACGGGTCACGCCGTAATTCGATCGGGAGGGTATCTGCCCGAGTATTAATTACCTAGGTCGAGAGTATAGACCGCCTACATTTTACATACCACCAACCGGATGCCTATTTAGTAATTTTATTTTTATAAAATACGTCGTATTTGCGTTTAGAATACGGCACACTACTCGGTGGGGGGGGGGTGATTTACAATTTTAAGCGCCGCCGGCACCGCAGCTGCCCGATCGAGAGCCGAACACTGCGCGGTCGTCTTATAATTGTGGTACTTTGGGCGCTGCAATCGAATACCAATCGACGCGAATTCGTTTTAATTACCTCGAAGACGTTATCAGCCTTTGCGGTAGTTAATTTTATTCGTCGGTCGTTTTTGGAGAGGGCAATTCGAGGCGAAGGTCACGGTGCCAAACACCACCCTATAAATAACAATTATTCGTATTCGTATTTTGGGCGCCTAGTTGGCTAAATAATAGGAGAAACGCGAAAATCAACGCTTCCGTTGCGCCAAAAAATAAAATGAAAATGGGCGCCAACGATTTTCGGCGAAAAAGTGGCCGGCCGAACGGGGACGAGGGTAGAGAAAGGCGACGGCGGAAGGTCCTGCGAAAGGCATCCTTGACATCGCAGGGTGGACGCGACATAGCGCGACGACATTCGAATGGACGAGCAAAATCAAAGGGTCGTGTTGAGAGCGAAAAGCCCGACGAGAGGCGGAGCTCGAAAAATATCGGCAAAAAGTGGATCCCATTAGCTGCGCAGGTACCCATACCTACGATCGGGCCTATGTCTGCAGTACGCATTAGCGATAGGCACCAAAAATTTGGCGTTCGATGTCTGCGTTTGGCGGCGCTTAAACGGTCTACGGGGGTTGCAGGTGACGGCGAAGAGTCCAAATTACTATCGTAAGCGTATTTTGCGACGATCTGCGAAGCGGGTAGGCGTGGCCTGCGCCCGCGACTCGGGTCAGGGGCCGCAGCCCCCAATGTGTTCAATCGGTAGATACGCTGGTATGCGCACACCCACTCACTTCATGACCACCGAATGCATATTTTCGGCGGCTTTCGAGTCGTCCGCCTGCATCCACAGATTGCCGGCTCCCAGACACGACGCTTGGCCCAGTTCCAAGTAGAAGAGCGCCTCCAAACTACCGCATCTTCGAATACTGTGTAACTGCGAACAAAACGTAGCCGAGACGCGAATTAGAGCGCTGCCTATGCGTAAAAGCGTCCGCGATTAACAAAATAATGTAAATTAGAAGCCGCGAAAGTGCGTAGGCTACGGATTGCGAGTATCCGGCAGGGAAGAGGGAAGACGGTGGGACGACCACGCGGTAGCTACGAGAGCGTCTGCCAAATCAGCAGCGAAATGCGAATGGGTGGTCCGAGTGTCGACTTGGGACACGCTCGACACCGACCAAGTTCACGGCTAAGCTGTCCGGAAGGACGGACGGACGGACGGACGGACGGACGGACGGACGGACGGACGGATGGCCGGATGGGCGGCCGTACACCAACCGGGTACCTACTTTTCGAGCACTATACGTAACCACTAATAGTCACCACAAATAACAAAACATCAGCCAATCGCAAACGTCACCTCACGCAACTTTATCGCCTTCATTTAGCTACCTCATCGACTATGGAGTTCTCATTCACTCGAGCCTCACTTCGATACGACTCGCTGCCCAATAAATACTATAGCTATCTCACGAATACCGATGACGTAGTATTTTTTATGGGAGAAACGTGACGAGCGAATACAGCCTTACCTGCCCATTCATCGATACGAAATTGGGCCAGAAATTTTTTTGAATTGCGGTTTATGTAAGGGGAGGTTAAAATCGCGTTCTCAAATAAGGGTGATGATGAGCGACTTCTTCCGCAATTGCGCCTACGTAATGACAGATGGTGGTCGAGACCAACTTTCGTTTTTCGGCCCGACCATCGATGGCAAAATATGCCCATAGACGACGTCGTCGTCGCAGTTTGAAAACTAATAGTGCGCTCACCCCAAATACCTACCCCCAGGAGTAGGTACAGTTTAGTGGGACGTGGATCGAAACTTTTGTTAATCGACGAATCGACGATTCCCTCGGGTGAGGCGAATTCGCGATTAGCGCTTCGACGAATCCAATTTTCGCGGTAAAATTGCGATACCGAATGACGTCACGACGGCTAAAATTAATCGGCGACGCAGAAAATTCTTCAAAACTTTCATCGACTTGGACGATTGAGTGCAAAGTGCGGATAAGAGTCACCGCGCCGAACCGCCCCGGCCGTTTTTGTTTACAACTAATCGTTCCGAGAATCATACTATTATCATCATCATCATCATCATCATCATCATCATCAATCATCAATCATCTTCGTTTCATATTATTTTTTTTTATTTTTGTCGTCTGCTTCCGAGTCTGCGAAAATTTGGACGCCGCGCCGCGTCATCTTCCCCCGCTCGCGACCAATAAGGTGATGTTTTAAATAAATTTACACGGCGCAAAAAAAAAAATTAAAAAAAAATAAATAAAAAAAAAAAAATACAGGTACCTAAAAGAGGAAAATATGGAGACTAAGCCGGTTACCCAATCTGCCGCGAATATGCGCAAAAAAATCCGTTTTGAAATAGGTACGTATACTTACCCACCCAGGTACCCAATTCCTATGGTACTTACGTTAACAACAACAAAAAATAACGACGACAAAAATATAAACAGGTAAAACTTGGTAAACAATAGGTAAGTTTATTACCTACGTACGTAAAATACATTTTCGCTTAATTAATCGCTCATCAACTAAAGAAAATTCATCAGGTAATATTTTCGAGTCGCTGGTCGTGTTTTTTTCAACATTTTTACAGGAAAAAAAAAAAAAAAAAAAAAAAAAAACCGGAGAGACTCGAAAATGGAGCCATTTGACGACTGCGAAGGTCAAATCGAAACGAAAATAAATTTTGCGCGCGCATCAACCAAGGTGCCTATGCGTGTATTTTCCAAAAGTGTCAAATTTTGTAATGACTGCCAGTCGAGAACCAGCAAACCGATTTCACTCAAACTCCATACCAAATCAGTCCCTAATAGTCTCCAATTGCCGTAAAAATTTTAAACGAAAAATCTGTTAATTTACGGGAGTTATCGTGATGACAATATGATGGGTTTGAAAAACTTTGAGAACTCCTCCCTGCGAAATTAGCTGAGAATTTCAAAAATATTAACAGGGGTTTTAACCCCGTAAGAGCTTCTGACATTATTCCAAGTTTCATTGCCACAAGTCAAACAACGGAGGCTCCACAGACTCCCAAAAAATGCCAAAATTGGAGAGAAGTTAAAAAAAAAAAAAACACATCCGTATATGTATACGAATAGAATAACATAATATGCATTGTGTAGAGAAGACTCTGAGTGACCTATGCAGGCGATTTTCCGCAGGTTCCGCCACTGCACTGAACGCAATAATTGTATTAAAAACGAGAAAAAACTTTGCAAATAGACGAACGTAGGTAAATCTTTCGATTATTATAATTGGGGTGGAAAAAAAACGAGGGCTATCCGGACAAAAAAATCATCGCCTCGCACTTTCTCTGCAAATTTCACTTTCCAGTTGTACGCGTTTATCTGCAGGAGCGATTGGTGCACCCCGCGACGCCCCAAAAATAAGAACATTAAGGGCACTATCTCGCTTTTATATAGCTGAATTTTGCGCACAAAGCACACGCTCACGTACACGCACCCACGCATTATAATTATGTGCACACGCAAGTTTTACTTCTGACGCGTAATATGTAGGCAGCTTTTGTTTATTAATGCGATACATAACGCGAATTGTGGTTGCAGTAGGTACACACCTACGTCTTTTCTTAGGTATTATGGGTCAGTTGTAACACCTCGAGACGTATCGCACGACGACATAACCATATATTACAGCTACGAGTAGCAAATTGACATTTTGACGCCGGTCGCGCAACCGCATGCATCAGCAGAAGCAGCACGCAGCCGATGTCAGCTGCGCCTTCGAAAAGCCAATTGTAGGTACGATGATGCGTATCAACAGAATCTGCAGCCAGCAATGGGCCGGCTGGCTCGCTAGCCAGCCGAGTGCCAGCTTAATCGATTAATGACTCGGTGCGTAGGTACCCAATATATACGTGCATATTATATATATATATAGGTACATACACACACGCACGCACACACACACACACACCAACAATGCCAGCTATCATTCGCAAATCGCAACCGCATGTACGTAGTACACGCACTAGGTACGTTATAGGTACTCTACTTATACTATAGCTATATAGTATACACAATGTATAGCTACATAATCGTATAAATTAATATACCTATACGTATGTATGATGTATAGGTAGCCTAGCCTACACCTGGAGGTACACCTACGCCACAATATTGACGTTATATAGCGTTTCGAATAGCGACGTAGCCGCTTATCCGTAATAATATTAGCGCACATTCGTATCCCATCTAACTGTTGGTTTTTGCAGTCGCGGATGAAGCTGAAAGGAGCTCGAGTGGATACGGTGTAGTGCAAGGTGCCTGGCAGGCAGGTATCTGCCCACCCAGTCGCCACAGCGGGTACTCACCGAAAATTGGTAAAATTTCGATTCTCGCTGGTCGTCGACGTTGTGCTTGACCAGGCATAGGGTATCCTCCGTCAAACCCAACAGGAATACGCCGCTTAGATTGCGCTTGGCCGCTAATTCTCTCCTCTGCAGCCTAACCCTCCACACGTGGTCTGAAACAAAATAAAGCAAACGACGAAGCAATTAGGTACCGAATTACCAATAGGTAGGCGATAGCATCGATGGCATCCGCGAGTAGGTACCTACGGCCTATGCCTACACTTAGGTATACGAAGGTAGCGCTGTAGGTAGACGACGCAGAGACGTATCGACGCTTGTACCCCTTCGATGTAATGTAAGTAGGCTACAACGAATAGCAATCCGACGTGCTCGACCTTTGCACCCTGCAGTCGAATAAAACGAAAACCGACAACGTAGGACGATAATTTATTTTCAAGAACAATCAGCAGGCTGTATTGCTCGTAGGTACAGGTAGCTATCCTACGCGACCAACAAATAAATAGGTAGGTAGGTAGGTACTAGGTAGGTATATAGGTACTTATTATATGGACGGAAAAAACGAGTGCGTCTATTGAGGCAACGACGCACCACGGACTGAGGGAAGACTCGTTAATTTTTTTCTTTTTTCCAATTTGCAGACGAGTCTCGGTGACAGAAAGGCTACAGCCGGGTAACCACGTCAAATTGGCCCTACAACCGTATTATCCGATTTTTTTTTTTTTTTTTTCTTTTCTTTCTTTTATTCGCGTAAGTTACAATATTATCGTACTAGCATTCGATTTAGCCAAATATATCCACGTCAAAATGTTGTTGTTTTTGAATTTTGAGAAACTGTTTTTTGTTTTTCGTCAAAAACTACGGCTACGAATTCTACGCATGTGAATGTCGCATCTCCGTTACAGAAAGGCACAAAGTTGTCCGCAATTGTTATTGAAATAATAATTATTGAAAAATAAAAAATGAAAACCTTCGAAAACTTTCGGATATATAGGTAGTTATCAAAAAATTTTCGCATGAGCAGGAGAAAGGAAAGGCGACCACTATTTTTATGGAAAACCTCGCAAGGACCCGCTCGCCTACATCATTGTCATAATATGTAACAATCTAAACGTTAATTTCAATATTGTTTTAATGGGTACAACAACTACACCTATTAAGTTATGTAAAAAAACGGAATTTTCAGCACCACCGCATGTTTGTCGATCTTACACGACGAATTTGAAACATGCGTAATAAATGTACCTACAGGTACCTAGCGCTGGTGTAACTACTAGCGGGAATTAGGGGGGATTAGGGGAATAAGTCCCCTCTTTTGATTTTTTTAAAGCAGAATTTCGCAGACTGTGACTGGTTTTTCATTTCATGACAAATAACGACGACTGGCATGAAAATCAGAAATTCGTACCCCAAAATACACAAATAATTTTATCGCTCGCCAAATTTTCAATTTACCAATTCTCCTCCCCTCTAAAATGAATCCTGTATGGGCCTGGCTTCGAAAGTGAAGGTCGATACTTTTTAATTCAATTTTTTGGATCCACTCGGATGGTATAACGAAGTCCGCCTGTGGTCCCTTCTCTCTAAAAAAATAAATTTTTGAAATTCACCGCTGGTGGCGAGGAGAAAGGGGAGAAATTTTTTCCCATCAAATCGCCCACCTCCTAAAGAAAATTCTGGCTACCCCATTGGTATCTAGCGAGTAGCAGGTATGTGTAACAGCAGCCACTTGTACGTTTATAGCTGTCAAAATCCAAAAGCCAGACTCGTCTGAACCGAGAGAAGTTGACGATGAGAACAATCGACTGAGAATATGGGCATCGATGATTACTAAGTCTGGCTTAAAGGCGAGATCTAAAGAAATACGCTTTTATAATTCAAAGGAAAGGAAAAAAAAAACAAAAAAACAAAAAAACAAAAAAACAAAAAAACAAAAAAACAAAAAAACAAAACAAAATAAAACTTGCATCCCTAAGAGGGCTTGAATTTGACACGGCACGCGTGAAAAGACACCTCGTTATCGTTACCACCGCCCCATAGCGACGGTTGAGCGTGAAAGGCGAAACTCGTGTTGCCAAATGAAGCACCCACATCAGTGATCAACTGATAACAAACTAACCCGATGATTGTTAGTTCAAGAACCAAGCACGTCACATTTTGTACCGTTAGTAGCCTAATTACGACAAAAGCGTATAATAAGTTTAAATATTAAAAACGAATTTTTAAAAGATGAGCTCTTATTTATTTACTTTTTTGGCTTTAGCTTCGTGCGAAATAAGTATTATTTCGTCGCGGAAGGTCGGCTGCCGTATTGGTATATTTTAAAAGCGCAGTGGGCAGTGGTGAGGAGAATAAAAGTTTATAGGTAATTATAAAAAGAGGCAAGGATCGAGTATTAATAGGATGATGATTAGGCGGAGCTGTCTTTTGAAAATCCCGATTACGCCGCCACTTGGTTTTTCTCGAATGAATTCGTATTTCGTCTCGCAGCCGAATTAAAAGTGCTGAAAGGGTGATCATGTAGGTACGCTTGATGACTGTTTTTAAGCACAAAACGGGCATTTTTCAAACGAAATGTTTAACGTGAGAAGTGAAATTTTTGATGTCAAAGTAAGTAAACCACGATTTCGTCTTGTAGGTATACGATAAAATTCACAGCTATATAAAAAATAACTCCGACAGGAATATGCGGATGCTTATTTCTTTATGGGATATACGGCATGTAAAAATGTGTTAACAATCGGTACGAACAGCCTTTCAGAAGAGACAGCACTCTCCACCAGCAGTGGACATCCCAGTTGGTATAAATAAGGAGGCAGGCAGGCAGGAAGGCAGGAAGGCAGGAAGGAAGGAAGGAAGGAAGGCAGGAAGGAAGGAAGGAAGGAAGGCAGGAAGGCAGGAAGGCAGGGCAGCAGGAAGGCAAGAAGGCAGGAAGGCAGGAAGGCAGGAGGAAGAGGCAGGAAGGCAGGAAGGCAGGAAGGCAGGAAGGCAGGAAGGAAGGTAGGAAGGCAGGAAGGCAGGAAGGTAGGAAGGCAGGAAGGCAGGAAGGCAGGAAGGCAGGAAGGAAGGAAGGAAGGAAGGAAGGAAGGAAGGAAGGAAGGAAGGAAGGAAGGAAGGAAGGAAGGAAGGAAGGAAGGAAGGAAGGAAGGAAGGAAGGAAGGAAGGAAGGCAGGAAGGCAGGAAGGCAGGAAGGCAGGAAGGCAGGAAGGCAGGAAGGTAGGAAGGTAGGAAGGCAGGAAGGCAGGAAGGCAGGAAGGAAGGAAGGAAGGAAGGCAGGAAGGCAGGAAGGCAGGCAGGCAGGCAGGAAGGCAGGAAGGCAGACGGTACAATTATCGCGGCTGTCGCGTAATAAAAACCACCAGAATCTGCTTACCCAAGTGCGGCCTGAGATAGTCGTCGACGCCATTGTCTGCAGATCGTTGGTAAATCAACAGCAGTCGCAGCCACTCTCGAAGGTGATCTTCGCATTCGAATACGACGCTGAAACAATCGGCGCCCGAAAACAAGGCGATCACATGCCGGTGCTTGGTGTCCGTTCGACGATTTATGCTCAAGCAGTTCTTCAAAATTACACTCCTGCCGAAAACGTAAAACGAAATTATAAATTCGGCTAACCTCTAAACCCAGCGTATAGGTATGTATACGGTGTACACGGGTAATTACAGCCTGCGCAGGTATACGCTGCGTCCAATGGTAATTCACTCGAATAAAATAGCCTACGTGCCCACCCAGGTACCTACCTACAGGTGCCACCTACCATACGAATAATAATAATAATAATAATAATAATAATAATAATAATAATAATAATACCGATGTTATTATACGTGTTCGTTGATACCAAAGCCAACAATCGTATTCTCGCTTTCGTACTCGACGAACTTAATTTCCATCGAAAAATATCGAGCAGACGATCATCATTCGAAACTTTGAAATACCTAATCGAGAGGCGGGAAGGGGCGGAGTGGTGAAGTGAGGTGAAGTGAGGTGAGGTGAGGTGAGGTGAGGTGAGGTGAGGTGAGGTGAGGTGAGGTACGGTACGGTACGATGGGGTGCGGTGCGGTGCGGTACTCACTTGTTCGGCGGTTGGTCGTTTTTCCACTTTTTGATCGAATCGTAGTACTCGAGGCAGGCGGCCATGTATTCGCAATCCTCTCGCAGGACGAAAAACTTTCGTCTCATCGTCTGTAACCGCATCGCGAATGCAATTAGCGTTAAATATTTTGAAAAAATAATACCTTCCGCTCGGAGGGTAGCACGAGAGCGCGTAAAATCCAGCCCGGCACTGCCGGTATACAGGGTGGCTCTACCTCGCGTTTTCGACGGCACGTACCTCTACCCAACATCAGACCCGCGTACACTTGTAATAAATTGCGCTACACGCGTACCATCGCAACTTATTACGGCACCAACGAAGCAACACCTCACGGCCACTTGCAACAAACGCCACTTGCCTACTCTCCGCATCGACAGCTCCCACATATTTACACCTCAGAATTTACTAGTGGGTATTTTATTACCGCATTTACGAATTTCGCGTTAAAATACGCATTAGCTACCTCACCTATAGAGAGGGGAAGAAAAGAGAATAAGAATAACTTTTTGCAGATGGCCGGAACCGGAAAAGGAACAACTGTCTCCCCAACGAATAATAGCCGAGAAATGAAAAAGGCAACCAACTGATTTTTTTCTCTTCTTCGATTCCGTCATTTTTCGATATTTTTTCATCGCGTTACGCGGGACAAATTAACGACGTTAGAGAAAATTCCTCCAATAAAAATTATTCACCTTTCACTTTCCCGAACACAAGGTGCCATTGACGTTTACCCGTTGTAAAATTACCGAAAGCCAAGTACTAATAATCATTGAAATAACATTATCTCGACCATCGAATGGCCGAATATAATTTTGTAATTTTGAAACGATTGGGGAATACACCAATACGTGTATCTGAAATCAGTGACGGCTGCGAAAAACACTAAAACAAGAAAGAGAAACACTGCCGCGTATTGTTTTCAACCCTTCTTCAAGTTCGAAAGATATAAACAGATACCTACCTACCTACCTACCTACACCTACCTACTTACCTACCTAATACTTTTACAATTTTTTTTTTTTTTAAATGATGAACATTTTGTACACTTCGAGTGTGAAAAATTTTTCTCGACCGTCTAGCGGCGTTAATTATTTTCGTAACGAAACTGATACGAAGCAGATAGAAAATAACAGAATTTGTTTTTTTAGATTTTTAGACAGTGTCAATTGGTGGCTCGCAACTCCACATTCATTGTTTGTAGGAGAAAACGTGTGGCACAAATATTTTCGGAAATGCGTTTTTTTCGCGAGATATTTGCGTCGTCGATGGTTGGGATACAGATACAGATACGGATACAGATACGGATACAGATACGGATACAGACGGGGGTACGTGCAAAAGAATATCGCAATATTATCACTTATCTGCTGTTAGAAGAAATGTAGGTAATGCGAAGCTTATTGCCACGCGGCCTTTTGCATGTGGAGGGCGGGCGAACGTGTGCCGGAGAGGGTACGGTGCCTACAAAAATCGAATTCAGCCGACGCCAAACACCACCGTTGGTGATTTCAGAAATACCGTAGGTACCTAAAGCCTGAACACGAGGTAGAGACGTACCGCTGTAGGCGATAAAATTGTTTCTATTATCGTCGTTGCCGAGTGTTTGCGATAATTTTCAGCCCAAAAGTGGCCACACACGCAGCCTTTTCGTTTTTACCTTCAGCTTCTTGAGATAGGCGGTTTTGAGGACGCGGCCCCTCGCAGCGGCAGCGTTGCTGCCATCGATGGCCGTCGCCTGGCCGTCATTCGCCGCCATGGTTGAGGCGGCTGCGATGGCTATCGCACCTTCTGGGGCCTTCTGCTCGTCGGTATTCGGCTGCTGCAGCCCTGCTACGGACTCACGGGGCCGCACCTGGCTGCGAACGCGAAGCGAGTATTCGCCTGAAACATTGAACCGAAACGATAACGTAGGTATTATAGCTGCACTTCGTGTTTTGTGGACAATTTGCGTCAGACGAAGAGCCGACGATAACGAACGACAAGTCGATAGCTACCAATACACAAATCGATACGCATACATATCGGTATAGGTACACGAGTCGTAATTTTAGTGGCTTCGAACGTAGGCATCGACTGAATTATTAGACTACCTACCTGCGAATACGATAATGGACGACTAAAGCGTACGCGAGAATATCTAATTACTATAGCTATATACAGTATACATATATACGTATATACGTATATACGTATATACGTATATATGTATACTGTATACACACGCACGCACGCACGCACGCGCACACACACGCACACACATATATATATATACATATATTGGTAGGGCGGGAGGTACCTAAGATAGATAGGTACGGAGGATTAACGTTAGCTACCTCATAGGACAGATAGAGTTTTGTGTTTCAGCCTTTGAGGTGTAGAGCGGCCATACTCACCCCAGTCAACGAGCCGCATCAAGCCGAGGCGCCGACAGCCGGAGGCGATACGCATTTCTAGCTGGACACTCGACAAATGGCCGTTCATCCAACTCGAAAGCGAACAGCGTGTAGGAGGAGGTCGCAGAAAGAACTCGGGGGCTGATGTAGGCGATCGCTGACCCGCACAACGTACGGTAGACAGCACCCGGGTACAGGTCGGAGCCGAGCAAACATCTTTCGGCTATGTGGAGTGGTCAGAGGCAGGGGGAGGGAGGAAACATTGTAAAAAGGGCTACGGCAATAAGTCGGCTTGCAATCTCGAGTATTATAAATTTATTGTACGAAAGGGCGCATGACCGATGGCAGCGTACAAATCGTTTACCTCCGTAAGTACATAAACTGTAGGCTTTTCATTTTTCTTTTCTTTTTTTTTTAGTCGGAAAATTTAAACTCATTCACCGCCCACTCGAATATTCTTTTCAGACGTCACCTTGCAATATCCGTGTTCGATATGCCAAAACAATGCTACAGGTTGGTTCTCAGTTCTGCCCTATGATTTGCACTTATGGCCAATTCTGTCGAGTGAAAAAACTCGCAAAATCGATGCGGTAACTCGAATAGAAAAAAACTGTCGCGCAGCAGGCTTCGCAACAAAATGTGGATTTTCTTTGTTGAAAAATCACCTCTATCGCCAACATTTGTCTAATAAAGTAATATACAAAATATTTATATTACCAATATCACCCAAATACGACGTATTCGACAAAATATACCGACTCGGTATCACGTTTTCAAAATATTTTACGAATGAATTTTCAATTTTTTTATCAAAAATTATTATTATTTGGTGAAATGAAAAATTGTTCGAAGTTCTAATAAGCGCAATTTTAGGAAATAATTCGATAGTTCTCCTTCCTACAGCGACGAGAATTGTAGACTATATGTACATAACGACAAAAAAAAAAAAAAGAAAAAAAAAGAAAAAAAAAGAAAAAAAAAACTTTTGTATTACGTGAAAAAAATGCCCACAGTGTAAAACGAAGTAAAGTGCAGTTGTCTACGAGCTGGTTACGAAAATGTTAGCAGAGAATTTAACGTTCGTATTCAAATTGAGTGTAGGGAAGTAGGTGTAGGGAATCGGGTAGGGGTGAGCGAAAATTGATTTTTAGTCTAAAACGAGTGTTTTTCTCGATGAAACTTAGAAAATGAATTATAAAGGACTATTATCAGATATGGTAGAAGAGGGAAAATCACGCTGAATAACTAATACATTGGAAACAAACTGACCAATCAAAGCCGAAAGTGAAAGGTCCGGTCCTAGTAGGAGAGGTACTGTTTGTACCAATTTCGTGACTATTGAAAAAGAATTGCAAATTTTATTGAGATAAAATGAAAAATTAGCAGCTCCAACAACCCAACGGAATGAACCATAATACCAATAGGAACCAAATTTAGAGGCATGTTAGACATACTGCGAATAATTACCTCTACCAAATTTTGTGACTATAACTTGAAAATTACTCGTTTTAGAGCCATTAATCTTCCCAAAATTCAACAAAATCGCACCTACCAGACGTACCCTAAAGCTTATCCGCACCAAAATTGGTGGGTATTGTTGTCGACCTGAAACGCATACGTGTACCAAATTTCAGGCCGATCGATCGAAAATTGCGACCTGTACGCCGTTCGATAAAAAAATTCATATAAACTGACCTGCTGGATGGACCATGCCTCAGATTCAAACCAACTACAATATGGTTCTTCCTTAAGCGGATGCGAATATGCGTTTCAAATGTCGAAACCATCGGGTTAAAATTACGCCTGGAAATGGACTCGACCCAAAAGGAGGTACGTATAAACAAAAAAAAAAAAAAAATTCTCAAAAATAGTGCCCAAACGGTCAGAATGTCACGAAACGAAAAACGTACCCACTTCCGTCCCTGCGTCCGAATATTCGGGCAATTTTAATGAAGTGAATTTTCTTCAAAATCTACTTTAAAATGTTAAATAAGAAAGGGCGTGATACGATATAAACGCGCTCGAAATTATACGAGTAGACATCCCTGAAAAGAACGTAATTCAGAACGTTGCCAAGTATAGAAATTTATCCGTAGATTTGACGAGTGAAAATTCTCAAATTTTACGTTTCATACGGATTTGTTTTTTCGTTATTACAATAGCAATACCTATTAATCTTATAGACACCGAGTAATATTCACGTATTTTTCTCAGCCTATCGCAACACGTTTGATCGGTAACTAAATATATCGAGTTCTTTAGGGCAAAAAAAGTGCTACACTCGAGTTTTCGATGCGCATAAAATTTGGTCAGGAGTGAACATTCGGTTAAATCCTTACTCAGTTTTACGATAATTTCTCTCGATAACGTTATTTGGTAGCCGATATACGCCTACAGGTACGCCTACGTAATATAATTATTAATGGACTAAATACTCGGTAGCGTTATTTTAGATTTTCATTTTCTGCAGTCAGCAAGAATGTGTACTCGCTTGGGTTGGCTAACTAACGTGTGGTTCGGACGGGAAGTGACAATGGTGACGCAGAAAAATAGCCTCCGTCGGTGCTGTCGACGTCGCTTGCAGATGGAACGTTCCAACCAACGGTAGTAACTTTTCGATCGAGCCAACCACCCTACAGAAAATTCTTTTCCAACTGACATTTCGCCAATGTTCTTATACGAGCGTTCTTACGTTGACAATTTATTTGAATTCGTTTCAACTCGACAATAGGTTTCCGCGGCGTACCATACTCGATCGCCATTTTCACCATAAACTCGAGTAGGCTACCTACCTACCTACCTACCTACGTAGGTACCAGGTAGGTAAGGTACTTACTTACTCGCGCAGTGATTAGCGATTACAATATCAATTTTTATCAGCTGTTGATTCAAAAATATACGTAGCTACCTACGTGTGTTTACAGAAATCGTTTCGTTCATTTTTCTTCACCTTGTTGTTGTTTTGATTCAACATCTGCTTTTTATATGCCATCCGACGAAACCACCCTCTCTTTCTCATTTATCTCTATAGCGACGTCGTTGTTTGTTTCGTTATTTAGCCCGAGTTTGTTTTTTTTTTGTTTTTTTTTTGTTTTTTTTCTCTCGGGTAAAACCACAGTCGATAGACATTCTCATTTTTCCGTGTTTACCAAATACTACCTATTTATTTCGTAGTAGCTACGTGCGCGTGTATTAATAGTGGCACACGTAATACTACGACTACGTGAATGTCGTAACGAACGAGCTGAAAAATGTGTCATAAAAATTGTTACCGACGATTATACCGACTCCATATCGTAAACCCATTAGCCATTCACCGAGCAGAACTTGGAAAAACTGTTTGAACAGCGAAAAAACAACTTAGGCTAACCGTAGGTTTCTGTCTCGGAGAGTTTCAGACTCGCGCGTAAACATGTCGAACTTTTTTTCGAAAAATCTTTAAAAAACGTTTTAACCGCGTAAGCGACGCTGGTACATAAAAACTAACGAATTAATCAACAAATCACCCCTCCCCACCTTTTTTTTCGAAGACGTTCTATTTTTTGAGAAAAAAATTCTTCGAATGAGTTTTCGTTTCTAACGTTAGCGGCGATATTACTTTAAAATTAGCAATTTGTTCATTCAAAAATAACTCCCAAAACTACCTCATCGATTGTAAAAAAAATTTAATGGGACTACGAAGGGATCACCCTTTATCGATTAAAAAACAGTTCATCAAAATTTGTATCCAGTTTGAGAAATCACGCTGGAACAAACACCGATAAAAAAAGGCGCGAGTTCCGATTAATATTGCGATTGCGTGCTTGTGCAGTGGACTGCGCACACACACACACACAACCACGTACACAAATGAGAGTTACAGTTAACGCAAATGTGACAATTGTAATTCTCATTTAGCCCGCACCGTAGACTGAGCGCTAAGATGTTGCATATGAAAAAAAAAAAAAAAGAAAAAAAAAACATATATACGGATCAAATTGATAAAATTTACAACCGCGCGATACTTCAAGTCGAATTATTCGGAAACGATACGATAATTCGAGTACGAAAACGTAGGAAAACGTACGTAAAAAATAGCTACTCGAGTAAACCAGCGGTCAGACGTACACTCGGCAACGTGAGATGGAGGATGGAAGTTTCTTATCCACGTCTTCGGGCAATTCGGTAACGACGAATTCGATATTTTATAAGCGGTAACTACGGCGAGAAGAGTAAATTATTGTTAAACGGCGGTAGTGCGATACTCGAGTAACGTCCTCGCATTCGCCAATTGGCCCCCAAATCGTATCGCGGCGCTACGCTTCGAAAATCGAAACTGGGTACGTACTACCTGTACGGAGGACGTCGCGTACTACCCGCACATTTATCTCTCTCTCTCTCTCTCTCTCTCTCTCTCTCTCTCTCTCTCTCTCTCTTTCCCCTCCCCCCTCGCGCCCGCCTCCCCCAATAAACCAGGCCAGAAAGTGCGCGCAGAATAAGCGAAGAACCAACCGACGACGAACTGGCCCCCGCCCCCCCGGTCGGTTGGCCGCAATTTTCCAAACCTTACTTTCCAGAAGGATGAGGCGACAGTCGGGTCAATACGCGATTGGGTCAGCGGTGGCACTGCGCCAACGGAGGCCGCCGTTCGGCAGTCACGCGTTCGACCGACCGATTGGCTGGTTTATCAGCGGTCTCGCTTGCGCAGACGATTAGGCGAACGAACTGCAGCGACCTCAAGTGCCTGAAAAGATGGCGCCCATCTACGTACGTAACCCGCGTAAACGTATCGTATACCTGAGCCGCGTACGTACGTCAATAATCAACGCGAATACCTACTCGGGTATGTTGTAGGCTACCTAGGAGCCCGCCATTTAGGTTGCCATTTTTCAGCGAGTGAGCGCGGCAACCTTTACGAATGAACTGAAACGAACCGATCCGAACCGATCCGAACCGTATCGGGCGTAGACGTATTATTTGGCTTTTTCATATTTTACGTTTTTACCAAAACGTGCTCGTTGGAGCGTAACGATGTTTCCAAATGTAGGTACATGAGTTTTACGCGTATACTGTGGGAAAATTTATCCAACCATCGTCCAGAATCCACTCCATTTTTGATTCGGTTCGTTCGAAAAAGTAGGTACTCGCAAATAATAGGAAAAGAATTTAAACCTCGCCGGCCCGCGTTACAAACGGCCAATTTATTACGCAAACGGTCGGTCTGCCATTAATTTTATCACTAGGACGCCGTTAACATGTAGCTACGCTTACGTACCTAGTGCAAATGTACCGACCAAGCCACATATACCTACGTCCAATTTATTAGGAAACGAGTAGGTCAGGTGGGTGCGAATTGGGCTGCAAAATGTAACGAGTGTAGGTAGCTGTCTACCTACCCACCTATACCTAATTAGCTGCGGCCAACCGAATATTACGCGGCTGTAACCTATCGGAGGGAAAGCGCATTTTTTCATCGAGAAAGTCAACTATAGGACGACGAGAAAGTGGAGAAAGTGGAGAAGAGGAGAAGAGGAGAAGAGGAGAAGAGGAGAAAAAAAAGGAAGAAAACAACAACCGCTAGATTTCCTATAGCGGACGTTTTCAAAAATCACGAGGTCCCTGCACAAATAGCGGTAGAAATTGTCCGATTTGGAGAGTTGTTTTTAATTATCGAACATTAGTTTTTAGCGGCTAGAATTGTCGCGTAGATAACAATTCTATACAGTCGTAAAGTCATGTAGGTAACAGTTAGCTGGCCAATACTTGGCTCGGCCGCTAAAACTGGCAGCAGCAAACGTTAGGTAGGTAGTTAGGCTGGTAGGCTAGCTGTTTGCTCGTCAGGTAGGGCGTCGTAGCCGTGAATAGTGGTTGGCCAGGTTCGGTTCGGTTCGGTTCGGTTCGGTTCGGTTCGGTTCGGTTCGGTTCGTTGGAACGATTAGTGTTCAAGTGGGCTGAAGCGCCACGTTTGATCGTTTTGAGCGACCGACGGACCGACTCGTCACGAGTGACGGCGAATTTCGGTGTCATAATTTCAGATACGACTCGAAGCGACCGCTGGGCAGCGCTGGGCAGCGCTGGCTCTCGTCCATCGCAACACCCGAAAGCTACCCATCGACTAATGGCGCGAGCGGTCGGACCGTGTCCGCCGATTCTCGTCCACCCGTCCGTCGGTTCCCTCCAATATTCGAGAAGCGGGCGTATTAATTTATCTGCGGGTACCCACGGCTGTAGGCTACCGTCACTGATGCGGCACGTGGCCGCCTACGCTTACGGGCACGACTGCGGGCTGAACGAAGTGAATCGAACGAGTGGCCGGAGGCGTGAATTTGAACGTACCGAGGAGGAGGGGTGGTCGGTGGAATCGAACCTATAACTTAGGTAGGTACCTAATTAATACGAGTTTTGGGTCGATCTCAATCGAAAAATGGTCGAAAAAGTAGGTACCCATTTAAATATGTGTAGGCTATAACGAGAGTGCCAATATATACTTAGGTAATTATTATAGTAAATGTACGAATACGGATAGGCGGTTGGGTAGTAACGTTACCTACCGGATTCTGTAGTTACGCGTCGAATGTCCAAAATGGGACGATATTTTCGAGTTGGGTAGGGCGCGAAGACGCGACGTTAAACTCATTAAAAACAAATAAAATAAAAGGCAAAACCGAATCGAATTATAGGTACTTAATTGGCACGGACGGAGGACCGCGATTAAAGCGCGAAAACCGGCGTAGGTACGCGAATGAAAAAGTTGGCAGCCGTTTGGTCGGTACCTACGCGTAAATTACGGTCGTTTGCGCGTAAACACGACGGGTCACGGGTCACGGGTCAAGGGACGCAGCTGCGAGACGCACGCGACCGCCGAAAACACAGCCGGATCCGGTACACTGGCACGGCTGGCCACCGATTCGCTGGAAGCGCCGCCGCTACACGCAGTGGCTGCACGCCGTTATTCTTATTCGACGGCTGTGGAATCTGCGTAAGTTTTTGAAAAATCGCCTTCGCCCCGAACCGCGCAAACTTGTTCGGCGCGGATCGCTCATTCGGTCGCACGAAGACGAAAGAAACCGTTTCGCTGATCAACGCACTTGCCGCACCGAAATCGCATTCGGTCGCTGGTCATTGGCACGCGCGCGACCTTTGCTGGTCATTCGGTGGCGAAATTTTGTTCATTCGATCCGAGCGTTTTCGGCAGATTCGAGAGAAAGTTGAGCGTTCGGACGGCGGATGTGGCGCGGCGTGGCGCGGGGTTACGTAGCGTACGTTAAGGCGACCGTACCGTCACCGTCACCGTCACCGTTGCGTTGCGTTGCGTTGCGTTGCGTTAGGTTTTGTAATTTATTTTCGACTCGTCTACTCGACGACTTTTTTGCTAACGCGAAACGACAAAACGAATAAAACGAATAAAACGAATAAAACGCGAACCGAAATCGAAATTCGAACCAACTCGGGGGAATGGTCGGAATGGCAGCGTCGGTCACGGTCTCAACACGTCTGCCTATCGCATTTATCGGAACGGGTGGCCGCACTCGTTAGACGTTTCGCATAAGATCCGTTTCTTGCGGGTTGCGGTACAAACCGTAACGCGTTCACGCGAATGCGAAATGAAATGAAACTATAAAAAGAAAAGCGGCGACCAAAGCAAACGCCAGCGCAAGCAGATAGCAGAGACCTTGACACGAGACGAGACACGCCAAAAAGTTGTAAACAACGTTCACGCATGCGCTCTCTCGCATTCCGTGAGTATTGGGCGAAAAAAAAAAAAAACAACAACCAACCTTATCGTTTATGGCGCCGAAGCGTCATCAACGGCGTAAACAACTCCATTCACATTTTTTCTCTCCCCGCCTCGTCGGCGCACTCGACACTCTGCGCTTTTCACTTCCGCCAGTCGCCAGTAAACAGCGAAACAACAGTTACGTGTTAACGGTCGAAAGTTGCTCTCTCTCTCTCTCTCTCTCTCTCTCTTACACACACTATGTGTGTGTGTGTGTGTGTGTGTGTGTGTGTGTGTGTGTGTGTGTGTGTGTTTGTCTCTATCTCCGTCTATCTTCTCGGAATTCGGATCCGATGAGGTGAGCCATCGCGCGCGACCCTATTGTAGAATACTTAGTGTAATGAATAGACTTGGGATATTTTTAAGTACGTAGTTAGCAGCTAAAATCGAGAAGATGAGATGACGACATGACGTCGGGATGGGACTCGAAAAAATTAAACGACCCCGCCGAAATTTATTTTGAATTTCCCTTCGGATGAAGCATCGAGGAAGTCACCCAAAGAAGCATTGCAATTTATTGCACCAACACACCCGCAATCGTTATAATAAACTGTTACACGGTTACGAATGAAATCATATGGCGACCGAAGATTTGACTTCAATCCTCGAAGCAGTGAGTCGTCGACTCATTGGCGTAGTGGCGTTGCGAATACCTACTTGTTTTGTTATGGGACAGTAGAGTGATTTTCGCGCTTTGGTGGTGCAATTGATTTTAGCCAAAGACGATTTCGACGATAATTGAAAAGAATAAATTTTAACAGCTCGAAATGAGAAATTTTATTAGAATATGTAAATTTGACAACTTGAAAATACACGAAAAAGAATTTATTATTATAAAATGCGATCCAACTTTTAAGTAGGTGTCTTTAGAAAATCTACTTTGTAACACTCGGTGTGGTATTTTGACACCGATAACTCGAATCCCACTATTTTTGTTTTTAAATTGGTCGTGAAATGCGGAATTTTGAAACCATATGACGTACGAAATTTGAAACAAATATTTGTTATAATTTATTGTAACATGCTAAGTACCAATTGTGGTATAGATCGACCGGATGGTACTTCCGATAAATCTTTTTTTCCCTTTTTTATTTTTTACTTTTTATTTTTTCTAATTTGCACGAACTTTTCTTTTTACAAAAATTAACCACATTTTCACGTTTTGTGTTTTTTATTTCATAACTTTATTATATTTCTGCGATTTTATTTGAAATGATACGATTATTTACCATACTTTGTCATCTTAATTAATTTTTCATTTTTTCAAAAAAAATGCTTTTAAATTTCACATTGACTAATATTTTGTCAGCAACTAACACATTTCGTACAATCGTAACATACCATTAATTCAAACAAACTTGCAGACGATTAATGTGACCATCAAAATTCGTGATTCTTTTTCTCGAAACCTACTT
This sequence comes from Ericerus pela, assembly GCA_011428145.1. Lineage (NCBI taxonomy): Eukaryota > Metazoa > Arthropoda > Insecta > Hemiptera > Coccidae > Ericerus > Ericerus pela. The sequence continues at coordinate 264,695 of WOFM01000156.1, read as the reverse complement.
TTTCTAACGAGGCTTGCTGCGCTACAGTTTTTTGTATATTTGTCCGCGTTTTTTGCAACATTCGCAACATTTCAATTTTGAAAAAACTGCTCTTTTCTCAATTCACGATTTTTCAGCTTCTATTTAAGCTACTACAAAGCTGAGGTTCGTATGATTGAAAAGAGGAGAAAATTTTCGCGAATTCTTTAACAAAATTAATTTTTTTATCGCCATTAGTTTTTCACAAATCGGCTATAAAAAAATTGCAAATTAATGACAAATTAGCGTGTTTTTTAATTTGTTAATTATTTCAAAAATTAACGATGGCAGAAAAATTTTTTCAACGACCCCCACTACTTTTTAACAATAAATTCGTTTCAACCAATAGATTTCACCTAAAGCGAATTAATCGTTTGAGATGACGGCCAGAGAAACTACAAGAACAAAACCCGAGTGCTCTACATATTACTATATATGTATAGGTACATATTACTATACACACGCACAAGATGAAGTACCCATCCAACAGACAGGCTTGGGGTCTGTGCCCCTTAACCTCATATGATACGAGTCCCCGCAAGTTTTTTAACCGTATTATTTATTCAAAAAATATGCCCTTATAAATATATTTGTGGATGTGTTTGTACTTTATTATCAATACGTGATAATTTCTACGAATTGATTGTTATATTGAAAATACGCCGATGAAATTAGTATTTTCCTACACATAAAATCATGCGGCCTAATATTAACAAAAATTAGACGTAGTTTTGAACTGGGAAGCTTATATATCCCGTTGTCACGCCAATTGTTGGTTTTGCATTCAATTATGCACGTTTTTCTTCTGAGAAAAACCTAGCAACAAAATTATTACCTCGAACTTTTGCAAGCTCGGCAAACTTGATCAACTTGTTACGGTCCTTGCCTAATATTACTGTTTGCACTTTTTATCTGATTTTATTCTACTCGCTCAATTTGTTGAAGTACACCGAATGACCAACTTCAGCGCTGCTTTCACATGTTGCGACACATGCGCCCATACACACATATCTGTTTTTATCAGTTGTTTTTCTCTTTCGCCGGTATTTCTGTCTTGTTATTTTAAAATAAATATAAGTGTACTTACAAATTACAGATTTATCACACGAATGTAAACGTCCGTTTTAATTTGCATCATTGTGCGAATGCAGTGTTTTTTGGCAGAGTAAAAAATTATTATCAGTTATCACATCTCATCAATTGCTTGCTTTTTCAACATAAGTTTAATCGTTTGCTAAATCCATGACCTTGGTGTCATGGTAGCAACTCGAACTTTCATTCAAAATACCTTATGTTCTAATCCTATTAGAGATAGGAATTTTTTCTTCTAAAATTACAAAAGTGTATTTTTTAAAAACTAGTTTTTTAATCTAAATTTGTTAGTTATTCTTTCCCTTCTAAACTTTATCGTCTACTAAATGTTTCATTCTTCTCTGTTATATGAACCAATAATATGAAAGCTTTTCATAAAGCTCGCCCATTTGTTGAGTTATCATTCTTGTATTTAATATAAATATTAATGACAATCGCTGTAGAATAGTCTTCTTCAACTTTAATATTACAAAAGCAGTTGTGCTTTTTACTCTAGTTGTTGGAAATAAGCTTGAAAAACAATTTTGGGAGGAGGTTAAATGAAACCCATTTATTTAATAGTTTTCTTTACATGATCTAATTGGGCATATACTGAAACATTCCATCTAATGATTTCAGAATTTGAAGACTATGGATCATTATTGTCAATTAATAAAGATTTTAATAGACAACAGTAATATAGGGAAGGCATTTTTTTTTTTGGAGGGGAGAAAATCAAAAATTCTAAATTGAAAACATTAAAATTCCAAACTGAAAATTTTCAACTTTCCTTTTATATTTTTTTAATTCCCAAATCTTCCCGTATGGCAATTTTTGTTTTTGTTTTGGCTAAAAAATTTTTAATTTTCAACAAATTGCTATAAAATTTAAAACAGGTATTTATTATGATATATTATAACTTCCCATAAATTTTGGTGCGAATCACTCATAAGGTTCTTCTGATATGGCTATTTTTGTTTTTATTTTGGCTGTAAAGTTATCAGTTTTTGAACAAAAGCTACAAAATTTGTAACAAATATTATTGCTATAAATTTTGGTGTGGATTGGTCGCACAGTACTTCTGATAACACTATTTTTGTTTTTATTTTGCCTATATTTAGATTTTTTAACCAAGAGTGCAGATAGTGCACTGGAATACTCGAGGATCAAAGTCTCAATTGGAGCACTGTTTACAGAGAATGGAGTAATAGCACTTTCATACGAAACAATTTTTTTTCTTTCTTGTCCTTGTAATTAGTAGACTAGTTTTTATTAATAGTGACTTGGAAGGTGTGTTTTTATCTATAGTAATTTCATCAGTTCTATCATCATCAGATGCTGTATGAAGTAACCACCATTTATTGGCCCAATGTGCAAAATTTTTTGCAGCTACTTCCACTATTCTAAAATCTCTGACAAAATTAATTAAACCATCTATAGTACTTTGAACCATGGAAAAAGCTTTAATTAGATCAATGCCAGAAGTTAGTAGATAACTAGATAATGGAGTAGATCGTTCAAAAATTCTAAGAAAAATTTGTGCATTTAATATTATATCATATCTACACAGACACTGTACCAAATTTTGAGCAGAAAAACGAGCATCACCTTTTATTATTTCATCTTCGATAATATTGTGTATTGTTTCAATCAAATCTGTTAAAAGAGAATCATCTGGCTTGTTAAAATGACCAAAAATCTTTACCAGAGCTTTATGTTTTAACCACCATCACGTTGCTCCTATGAGAGTTATTCTCTTATGAGTATTTCTTTTCTTCCATTCATCCATCCTTTTATGAGAATCTCTAAAAAAAATGTGGCACGTTCTTGTAATAAGTTAAATAAAGCAACAGCCCGCATAATGTTGTTTGTAATGTCACAAATAACCAAATTAAGAATATGTGCGTAACACCAGATATGAATTAGTTTACATTTCATTTTTTGAGATAATTTTGTAGAAAATCTGTTATAAGTACCTTGCATATTTTCTGCACCATCTGTAGAATTGCCAATATACCTATTTGGGTCAATATTCAGTATTTCCAATAGATTTACAACCAAATCTGCAAAATCAACACCTTTTGTGGCAGTGCACATAAAAAATCCTATAACCTTCTCTTGAACAACGAGGCTATCTGCATTTACATAAGGCACAATCACTGAACATTGATCTGTGACTGTAATATCTTGGGTAGTATCTATCTGAATGGAATCCCTTCCAGTAGATTTTAATTAAGATACAATTTTTTTTTTAAATAAGCCCACTAATAGCTTCAATCGCATAATTAATGGTTGTTTTTGATAAAAAAGTAATTATTCCACCACCTTGATTAGAATCATGGCCATGAGAAATTTTGCTTTTTTCAATACTATTTTGTAGGTGAATCTTTAACAGTATGTCATATTTACTTACTAGAAGGATTATTTCTTGGAAATTACCATGGTCCTTACTCATATCAGTCAGTGTGTAAGCTGTCTCATAGGCTCCTTTATAGCTTTAGCATCTCCTTCCTATCAACTTTATAACATCTATAACTCTAACTAAAATGTCATGCCTCTCTTTAACTTCTTTTTTTTAAAGACAAAGGACACCAAAAACTTTTTGGGGAAAAGGTGCACCGGGAAACTCCTGGTATCTCGGTGGGCCTATCCAACACTGTTCTGATGGCTGAACAGAACATACCAAAGATGGTGCTTATAATGCCCTTTTGTCCATTTGAATCCCTGTGAATGTCATTTGAACTCCGTAGTTTGGCACAAACTTTCCAAAGGTTTATCAACAGATTGTTTAGGAATCTGACATTTGCTTATGCCTATCTGAATTATATATTATGCATTTGCTCAGAAGGTGTTGAGCCAGAGTATGAGAAGAATGTAAGAGATGTTATACAGTGTATACACAACTGCCTGTCTTACTATCAATGTTGGTAAAAGTTTATACAAACAAACCAAAATTGACTTTTTCAGCTACCAAGTCTTGACCAAAGACATTTACCCACAGAAGACCAAAGTTGACCCAATAATGAATTTCCCAAAACTCTCAAATGATGCTGAACTAAAGCATTTCTTGGTGATGGTGAATTTCTATAGACGTTATATGAAAAATGCAGCAGCTGAACAAAATAAGCTGTTTGCTTTAATAAAAACAAATAAAAAAAAAGATAAAACTCAACTCCAATGGACTAAAGAAGCCAAAAACACCTTTGAAAATATTAAAGAAACACTGGCTAATGCAGCTCTATTGACTCATCCAGACAAAAGTCTGAAATTGTGCGTCGCTACCGATGCTTCAGACTTTGCAGTTGATGTAACTTTATACCAAATGGAAAATAACAAGAAATTACCACACACTTTCTTTTCTAGAAAACTTTCAAAATCTTTAAAAAAATTACTGCACATACGATAGGGAATTGCTAGAAATTTTTGCTGTTTTGAAGCATTTTAGGCACCAATTGGAGCATAGATGTTTTACTGTGTTCATAGATCATAAACCCCTAAAACATGCCTTCAAACAAAAAGCAAAATCATCCTCCCCAAGAAGAGCCCAAAAATTGGACTATATAGGCCAATTAACTACAGACATTCAATATATAAATGGAGAACTCAATACTTTAGCTAATGGTCTAGGTAGAGTCAAGGCCATCTCAACATTTGCTCAACTTCTTTATGCTGAAATAGCTAAAGAACACTTAAAGGAAGTAGAACTATAGGAACTGTTATCAGATGAGGGCATAACCCTACAATTGAGACAGAAGAAAATTCCCTGCACTGATATACTACTAACATGTGACGTTAATATGATCATTTTTATATTATTACTCAGTTATTTCGTGAAAAACTATTTGTCAAGTTGCCAATCCAATCAAACACAACATTACAATTTTCAAAAACAACGACTCAAATGATTCCTTACCCTCTAATTAAGTTAGAGAGCTGCAGTTTTTAATGACCAAAAGTGGATAAAATTTTAAAAATTTCCATATAATTTTCTAATCATCTTCAGCTATTTGACAACAAATAAAAGAAAAACATTCAAATTAATGTGAGATTTGCCATATTTTGGAATCTAGAAACTTCTCCTATTTCTCTTAATGATTCCTCAGTCGCTATTTAAGCTAGAGATCTGAAAATAATATTTCTGAAAAGAGGAGAAAATTCGCCTGAAATTAGTTTTTGTTTAATTTTTTAATCATTCTTAAAAATTTTTAAATAAACAAATAAAAAAAACACAAATTGATGGAAAATAATTTTTTTTGAAATTGAGAAATCTCTCTTCTTTTACTCAATGATTCCTCAGCTCCTGTTTAAGCTAGAAATTTGAAATTAGTACTGCTAGAAAGAGGTAAAAATTAACTTGAATTTATTTTCCTTATAATTTGTTAATTGTTCTTATATGTTTGAAAATAAACGAACAAAAAAGCACAAAATAATAGAAAATTTGCAATTTTTGTGTTTTTTTAGTTATAATTTCTAAAATTTATTTCTTTTATGAGTTTATTTTATTGAGAGTGGGAGTTGTTGATATATATTTTTTTTTTTCCATTAGTTGCAAAAAATATAGTGTGTGGCAAGTGCTTGTGGGCTATTTTAACTTGAGTCAAGTTTACAGCACTCATCTTCGGCTCGTTTGCAAATTCTTCACACTCGGTAAAAACATAGCCTACATTACGCACTTGTCACACAATATACTATTTTGCAACCCTGTCCATAAAGTATATATTATGTGCAGATACTATGTATACCTTCAAGGTATATAAAATGAACGATTTAAGAACAATGCCTAATGTGAATTCGTTATGCATCGGTTTTTACTTTATGCACCATCTTGTGCGCATGCATTACTTTTACATACTAAGTGATTTGTAGGAAAAAAAAAAAAAAAAGAAAAAAATTCAAAGGCTTGAATTGGAATTCAGGTCTATGGAATATTTAAAACAAACGTATTGTAATTTTTTCTTGGTTCAACTTTTTTTTTCCTTTCTCAAGGCGGAGTTTAAAAAAATAGTGTGTGACACACGCGTGCATGTGTAGTTAGTGATTGATACTCGTGTGATTTGTATCACAAATAACAACTATTTTGGATATATTTTTAGAGGGTTTGAGAGAGTGAGAGCATTGCTATGATTTTTTTGTTTAAACAAAGTGTAATAAATTATTATTTGACTCTACAAAAAGCTAATTTTTCCTTTTCATTTGGGGAGGAGGTTGTTGAAAAAAATAATGTGTGAAGTAGGTAATTGAATCTCGTGTGATATACAGCTTACAGCACTCGCCTTTGGCTTCCGTTGCAATGCTCACTTTCGTATCAAATTCACATACTTTTTGCATTAATTGTATCACAAATAACTATTCTTGTTATTCATTTAAATTTTTTCACGCCTTTCCTTTTTTCGTATCTTCTTCTTTCCTTCTTCTATTTTCACATGTCATTTGAACATTAGAGGCGAGGGTTTAATTAAAAAAACTCCACTCTTTGCAATCACTGTCGGATTAAAAAAGTGCGTCATAGTAATCAAAATCCGCCTTTGTAGAGAACTTTGTTGAATTTAAGAAGAAGAGGCGATTTGAGCAGACCTCTGTTCCCAAAATTAAAACCGTTAAGTAAATATACAATTTTTGTTACTGCTCGTCAGTTTTTGGCAGCTGATGTTCAAAGAAAGATCAAGATTAGTACTCAAGGGAAGCTTTACTGAAAGTTAATGCAACGAGCAGATCAGTCCACAAGGGGGAGGCGCAAAAATTAGACTACCTACTTGGTAAAATTATTGCCCGCCCAAGACAAAATGTGAAAATGTTTTAGTTCACATTTAACCTAGAGAGCCAATATTTGATTATTTAACACAAAAAAATGTGTAGAATACCTTGTCGTGAGAGATATTCACACAAGAAGGTCTTCAACAGAGTTTGCGTGTTCTGCCATTTCGTACTGTAAAATACGGGAGAGCCAAATCCTCGGTGAACACTGGCAATTTTGTAGCCAGTTTCGAGAGTTTATATATCAAATTTGGCACATGCACACAGACACACATACATACGTATATGTACATAATTATGTCATACGTTAAGTCGTTTCTTACCTCCGTTGAGGTGATAAGAAACAACATAGCGCATTTGGTACTGAGCCGTAGCATCACCAAGATCGTTATCAGGTAATTGATCACAGCCCGTGCAATGTATCTTACTTGTATGTACTTACAGGTATGAACATACAAATGCACAAGTGTGTTTATGTTTTACATTATGTAGATGATTATTGCCAGTCTTTGGGCAGTGACTGTCATCGATGGGTGCGAGCCCCTAATACCTCATGTGAGTAATGTCCCCACAGCTACTCCCCCCAGTTTTTGCGCCACAAAAATGATGAGTCACGTGCTTGGGGGTACTCATCAGGTCTATTAGTGCTGCCTCTGGTCCCGTTCCCACTTGGTAAGGGCAGAACCTACCGCAGCCTCTACACATTCATACGAATGTTTTCTTGTGTTGAACCAGGCTTGGTAGGTGTCCCTGCTTTGTTGTCCCCTAGGCAGTCGGTTTGATGGTGCCAGATGATTGTATGAGTGAGGATGTGGAGTTGTAGGAGGAGGACCAGATGGGATCTTTGGCTTTGGCCTCTTGAACATCGGGGAGTTTTATCTTTCTTTTTGTTTGTTTTAATCATTGCAAACAGCTTACTTTGTTCAGCTGCAGCATTTTTAATGCAACGTCTGTAGAAATTCACCATTCCTTAGAAGCATCTTAGTTTAGCAATGTTTGAGGGTTTTGGGAATTTCAGTATAGGCTCTACCTTGGTCTTAAAAGGGGAAATGCCTTCGGTTGAGACTTGGTATCGAGAAAGTCAATCTTGGTTTGTTTGTATGAACTATTTCCAACATTCATAGTAAGTCCAGCAGCGTGTATATTCTGTACAATGGCTCTTACATTCTTCTCGTGCTGTTGCTCACCGCCTTCTGAGCAAATGCATAGGTCATCCAAATATGCATAGGCAAACGGCAAATCCATAAACAGTCCATTGATAAATCTCTGGAAAGTTTGTGCAGAATTACGGAGTCCAAATGGCATTCGAAGGTATTCAAATAAACCAAAGGGGGTTATGACTGCTGTTTCTGGAATGTCCTGTTCAGCCTTTGGAATTTGGTGGAATGCCCAGTTGATGTCTATTTTTGTGAACATCGTTATACCCTTCATATTCGCATTAAAGTCCATTATGTTTGGGACTGGATAGCGATCAGGAACTGTTTTGACATTTGTAGTCTCCAACAATTTGCAACTCTCCACTTGCTTTTTTGGTCATGTGGATAAGGGAACTCTATGAGCTCTTCGAGGGGCGACATATGCCTTCCCCGATGATGCGGTCATAGTATTCCCATGCTGCTTTGAGTTTATCAGGCAGTAGCCTGCGGGCTCTAGCATGGCAAGGTGGTCCTTTTGTCTCTATAAAATGAACAGTGTCATGTTTATAGGTTGGATGACTGCGAATCGAGGGTTGAGTGACTCCAGGATAGTCAGACAGAATATGTAGGAATTGTTCGTCGACTTTTGTGCAACTGGATATGTTTGTCTCCCGTTGGTACGCTAGTGTTTTGCCTTCCACCCATAGACCAGTATTGTTGTCTATGATTTTTCCATTTCTAATGTCTATGACCAGGCCAAAATGAGCAAGAAAATCTGTGGCTAGGATCTGCGTTGGAACGTCCGCAATTGTGAAGGACCACGTCATGTCTCTTCGCAAACCGATGCTTACTTTGCTGGATTCTATTCCGTAAGCCGGAAGGTTTTGACCATTCACAGTTTGGAGGTAGTATTTTGGAGGAAATGCCTTTTGGTTTTTTACTTACTGGCAAAATGCTCAAGTCAGCATCTGAGTTGATAAGGTAACGTCTCCTGTTAGTCCTGTCCTTGATGAACAGGCGGCGTTAGTACTTTTTTGAGGGGTCTTCAGCCGCAGAGACAACCCCTCTTTCTAGTTTGACGGGTTTGACTTCTTATAAGTCTTTCACCACCATTGGTATCTGTTATTGCACTTGATGGCCTCCATGCCAAATCTATTATGAAAGAAGCAGGATTTATCCTCCCAATTTTGAGATGATGGTTTGGGGAATGATAATCTTCAAGGGGGAGTTGGACTCTGACCCCTGGTAGAACTGCTCTTTCGATCTCTTGACCGAGATTTCCTATCTGAATTTCTATTATTATTGCTCCTGCTTTTCAAGCGGTTATTACTTCTACCATTTCTTGAGTTGTTGTTATTATTATTTTTCGTCTTTATTTCCCTAGTCAGCTGAGCGATTTGGGCTCTAAGCTGAGCTAGTTCTCCCGTCTCTGCTGACACTGCACCAATTGAGGATGCTGATCTTGAATGTTCCAATGTGCTGTCGGAACTCTTTGCCAAGAAGTCAAGGTCCTCGAATTATTGATCACTGTGGTACCCACAGCAGTCAGACACTGCACAACATTTTGGGGCAGTTGTTTGCAGAACTGGTTCCCAATAACTGATGGTGATACAATGTTGTCGGCCTTTTGTCTTAATTTGGCCATGAAGATGGAGGGTTTATCGTCTCCCATCTTCATTCCACCCATAACATCATCTATAATTTGGTTTTTGGTTTTACCAAACACATTGCAAATTTTCTAGCAGAACCAACTGTACTTGTCTGCTTCTACCAGAAGGCATTCCATGATATCCGGAATGTGGCGTATTATTTCTGCGGGCATCTCTTTGCAAATGTGGACATATTTCTGGTTGTTCTGTAAATTTTCTGTTTTGAACCTACCCTCGAGGAGAGTTAACCAGAGTTCTACCTCATTTGGCAAAAATTCTGGAATCTCAATCCTCCGCCTTTGGATTTCAGGGATCTGCAAAGTTTGCATCTGCAACAACTGTAATAGCTGTGCAAGCACTTCGGGGGTCAGTTGTGGCTGACCACTTCCACTTGATCCAGGCTGGTTCAATGACGTATGGTTCGATGTATTTCCATTTCCACTGGTTGTAGGCATCGTTATTTGTTTTTGCCTCTGCTGTATCTCTTTGGAGTTAGTAATTCTTGCAAAGTTTCACCCAAACTCTGCTAGTTGTTGGTCTGGGGTTGTAGGGTTGGAGGGTCGAAGTCTTCGCTTAAAAGACGACCACTCCTGAGGGTGTGAACTGTTGTCTCGTTAGGGTTGACTACAGTTCCCAAATGTATGGCTTCTGGTCTCCAGGTCCGTTTTTGTTTCTCCAGAGTATCAAAGACTTCTGAGTCTCTTGTCAAAGCTGAAGGAGTTGGTGGATGAGGGCAACATTGTTCCTCCAGGTCTGCTTCTCTTGGTTCCCTTCCGGCAAATATATTTGGAAGGTGGGTGTTAATTCCCCTTTTTAAAGTCAGACCTCTGCTTCAACAGCCAAAGGTGTCTAGGTCTGTGAAAAAATATTTGTATTCACAAGCGAGTAACTTGCCAGCACACCGCGCCTAGTTTTAGAATTAGCGCAACGTGCCTAGACACCCACGATGTAACCAAAAAAATCACATCAGAGTCACCACTGTGGAATACCTTGTTGTGAGAGATATTCACATAAGAAGGTCTTCAACGGTTTGCATGTTCTGCCACTTCGTACTGTAAAGTACGGGAGAGCCAAATCCTTGGGGAACACTGGCAATTTTGTAGCCAGTTTTGAGAGTTTATATACCAAATTTGGCACATGCGCACAGACACACATACATACATATATGTACATAATTATGTCATACGTTACATCGTTTCTTGCCTCCATTGAGGTGATAAGAAACAATGTAGAGCGTTTGGTACCGGGCTGTGACATCACCGAGATCATTATCAGGTAATTGATCACGGCCTGTGCAATTTATCTTACCTGTACGTATGTACAGGTACAAACATACAAACGAACAAGTGTGTTAATGTTTTACGTCATGTAGACAGACGATTATTGCCAGCCTTTGGGCAGCGACTGTCGTCAAGGGGTGCGAGCCCCTAATACCTCATACAAGTGATTTCCCTACAAACGTATGTATACAGGGTGTTCATTTTGTAGGTAACTGCCTCATAGGAAAATACAAGGGAATTTTATTTTTTTATAAAGTATGGTGAATAACTTCTAAGAACCATAACTGACAAGAAATCGAATGGTGAATGTTTCAAGTTTATGGAAGCATTATTCACGGAGATAGGCAGAACTTTAATTGAAAATATTCGTACTTGAGAAAGAAATGAAAGTTATGGAGTAGCTAAGTACCTGTAATTTATTCTACAAAAAATTTACAATGAATGCGTCACCTCTATATTCGGACTATGGACGTACATTTCCCTACATATTAAATTAAATAAAAATACCTACACGTAGCTTTGGTGTACTAAGCGACGCAGGTCTTTATTACCTAATCAATTACTCACTTTTTTCATTCATCTTTTAACTGACTGTTACGTTTTTGCAGACTCAGCAAGTTGGTTGTTGGTCAACTTGCTGCAGTTGATACATTTTGTGTTTTGACGCTGTTTCCTTTTTTCTCACTTTCTCTCCAAACTTTACTACTATCCACATACAAAGACGTTTCAGAACTTTAAGTCAACCAATTAGAATTCTGCCTTTCACGAGCTTTCCCCATTTTTGGCTGGTACTTTTGTATAAATACTTTTGTAGCCTATTCTTTCATTGTCACTTGTCTCTGGTCGGTCTCTTCCAGCTATGAAAGCTTTATTGTTAACGATGTCGACAATAGAAAACGTACGAGTAGGTTTTTGCTGTCAATCGTCACCGTTTCTCACCCCAACGATAACGATGTCCACATGTTTCGTGAATTGATAAATTGTATCTATGTGGTGGTTTGCGTTTCTCTTTTGGAACAGAGTACAGTAAAGTTTTCTTTTTTTGAAAACCGAGAAACCGACATACGCGGGATACGTATTGAAATAAAAAACTATCTACATAAAGGTGCAAGCTTATTCTGCCACGAGGGCAATTGTACTATATTGATACTACTTTCGTTTTAAAAATCTGCTAAAATACGATGGGCTTGCAAACCGATTAGAATGCTGTCTCGGTGTGCCCTGCCCGACATTTCCATCAGCTGGCCTAACAACGAGGAAGCACTCTTTTCAAACCGAGTCACACGAAGCGAAAGTCGGCGATAAAAAAATATCCTACCTCAGCGATTTTTGTTCTCTTTCGTAAACGTGCGTACCTCGAAGGCCATAAATAAAATCATTTCTTCGCCATCGGCAAGAAAATTGACACTTTCTTAAGAAATCGCCTGGAATCGTTTTATGGTTCGTCTTTTTAACACCTCGGTGTTTTTTCTTGCGCTGGTTGGGGACACGTGTGCTCGTTTTTCGCGCGTGTATCCCTGCTCGTAGGTCAGATATATTTCGTGGCATGCAGTTGGATTCTAAATAATTAGGTAGGTACTTGGCAACGTGTTGTTCGAAATCGGGCAATTTTGACCTCACCAAAAGGCTAAAGGGTTAAGGGTGGGGATAGTGAAAATTATCCGTTTCGTGAAAAAAGAAACCGATTGGTAGGTACCATTTTCCCATTTTGACGTAACTTTTTTTTTAATGTATGCGTGCGTACGTACGCACGAACGTAGGTATGTATGCAAAAAAGAGGAGTGATTTTTCAAACCGGGCTAAGCCAAAAAAGCATTCATCTCAGGAAGGAAAAGAAACTGATTCACTTAAAAAGATCTTCTGTTCGCACAGGAATATGTAAGTTGATTCATTAAAAAAATAACGTTTTTACTATTGACTACCGCCATGTTTTAACTGATCATACATTCACTCTGATATACCTACCTGTATTCTAGAACATTTCTTAAAATCGAGTTAGACTCAACTACTGGTGATTTATCCTGGTTTACCCTATACTTATACGTGAGATTCACAGATAAAATATTACCTAAGTAACAAATCTTTACTTAAATATAATTTTAGAATACGTATTTTGGTGCCTATTAGTTCAGTCAGTTTTGAGAAAACCTGAGAAAAAAATTACTGGAAAAAATGTTTTGTTAGAAAACGAAAATAGCAACGAAAACTCTTATCTGCATAAATTAAAATTTATTACAAATTTTAACTTGGCCCATTAATACAACTGTAGTTTTTAATTTTTATTATTTGTAAAAATTAAAAACATCGTTAATGGAGTTCTTTTATTTTTTTAAAATTCAAAACAAAAAATTGAAAATTTTTGCAGATGAGCAAAGAGCGCTTCCAGGGGGCATTGCCCCCTCCCCAGAATGGCTATGGGACTGCATTATGAATTCTAAAAATATTATTTTTGTAATTATGGGCGGCTAAAGTGAAAAATGGTACGATTTTGGCAACTTTATCTTATACGAATGGAATATTATACAGACTAAAACAACCAATGTGTACATTGATTGTTTTGTTTCTGAAATCAGCAAAATATTATTAATAATCACATTTGCACAAGATCATGATTTTTCTCACATTCGCTACCTCTAGTACTAATAACAACAAACATTATTTTATACAAAATTCACGTTTCAAGCGTAGTTCAACCCTAAAATTTCATTTTTTATTCAATCTGAATGTCATAATTATATAAACTACAAATTTACATTTTTACTAATTTAAGGACCAACTATAACAAAGGACAACCAATGTCAATAATTCTAGCTCTTACTATTAAAAATTAAAAAAATAAATCAAAAAGTAAAGAAATACACATATGGTTATGACAATCAAATACCAGAGTCTCAGCTTTGTTGTATGTATAGACCAGAATTAAGAAGCAACCAAGTTGGAAACAAATATACATTTGAGTTTTCTCAAAACTTGAATTTATGATGTTGATTGTTCTAATTCTGAGGAACATATGTGTATCAGTATGTGTGCCAAGAGCCGGGTATAATAAGCGCCAGTAAACACCGAACGTCAGTCAGTGCTTACTGTGGTTGGCTCTCCGTATATTTAGGATGAAGCTGATGAGCACGCGAAGCTGTTGAGCATCTTCTGAAGTGGAATATCTTCTACGATGTAAGATATTTCACAAGAATCCGTTTGAAATTTTCACGATAAATTTTCCTTACATATATGCAAGTCTGATAGAAGTTAAGTACCTATTGGTTCAATGGTTCGGTAGTTTACGAGACAAATATAAAACAAAAGTAAAAAATTGCTGGAGAAAAGCAAGTCAAATGTATCGCTTGAAATAAATTTTTCTTATTTATGGCGCAAGGGGTTACGAGCGTCTTTTTTTATTGCATCAATTTAGGTTTTATTTTTTGTTTTTTTATATACCGCCCATGAAAATTGGCAAATGCGGTTTTTTATCGAAGTATTGCTGCGCTTAAGTTTTTTAAATTAGATTCTACAAACACACACTAGAAACCTTTTCAAATGAGACCTGTATCAATAAAATTGGTACAGTAATTCTCATGTAAAAGGAGTACAAGAAGACTGATTCCTATTAAATATATACGTAAAATATATACATAATTATAAACGTGCATAGACAGATAGATAGATACAAGTATCTGGGTATCTATCTATCTTCTATATTCTATCTATCTATCTATCTATCTATCTGTCTATCTAATATATAAAGACATGTTGCCATTCTCTGTCCTGAATGTTCTCTTAATCTACTGAACGAAATGTTTCGAAATTCATACCACATTATGAAGAATATCTTACAGGTGGTTTATAAACAACAAAAATTAAAATCCGTTCAGTCAAATTGCTGAAATTAAGGTTGTTTCTTGACTTCTGCTTGGTTAACATAGAAAAACCTAAAATAATGAAATCCAGTTTAAAATAAATTTCATTCTTTCAAATCTTATATTACATTTCCGTTAGGGTATTCGAAGCAAGATCTATGCTCCAGCAAAGCAGCAACTGCCTAAGAGTATAATTTTAGGAGGGTGATAATTTTTCCAGTAAAAAAACAACAATAAGAACAAAAACTTTACTCGGGATACCCTATTGACTCAAGAGTTTAGTTATACTATTGTTTCTTGGTTGCGAAAAGTTGTGATGAAAATTTTTAGACAATATCTGCGATTATAATTATTGTAATTAAGTACATTAACATTATGTGTTACGATGTTATATTACATTTCACAATTTGTTGTAGCCTAAATGTTGTGAGCTCTAAAAACACTGATTTTAAAATTGTCAGAAAATTAATTTTTTGCAAAATTTGTAGGAAATTGCTGTATTTTTGAGTCATCTGAGGCTTCATGAAAGTGGCCAATTTCTCAACTTTTACTTTCCACCTGCTTTGTTCACTCTTTCATTTCTTTTTCTGCACTCGTTAACATCTTTTTCTCATCCCTTAACTTCTTTTTTTCTTTCCGTTGTAATATGTCACACCATCAATCAAACTTCATTGAATCTTTAGTGTCCGCACACCTTCGATTAACTCCAGATATTTAATTTAAATTATAACTTTATTTTTTACTCAAAAATTATCTTTGCCGCAACATTGGGAATTTAAAATCTCAACATGTAAGTTAAAAGCCAAGCATTGTACAAACTAAGCAACAAGAGCTAATTTTCAAATTAGCGAGCATTTTCTTTTATTTGCTAACATCAATTTTTAAGTAGGTTTTCTACTGAAAATCTACTTATTAATCTTGGTGTCATAGAATGACTTGGGCTTGGAGTGAGTACGTTTTTCACTTCATAACTCGGGGAAAGTATTGACACCAATAACTCAAATTTATGTAATACAAGCTGAAGTACACGTTTCACAGACGGGCTAAACAATAATACCAGAAAATATTACCAAAGATTTGACTTATTTTCTGAGTTTTTCTAATTGAGTACGGTAAGAAAACGTTTTGTAATTCAAGAAGATTTCAGCTTTTTAACATTATACTATTTCTTCAAAAGATATGCCCTTATAAATATATTTATGGATGTATTTATACTATTGTCAATTTGTGTAAATTTTTATGAATTGATTGTATTCTTTGGCTTTGAAAAAATACTTTCGACAGAGGTTAAATGAAGCACTTATATTTACTTATTAGTTTTCCTCGTATGACTTAATTGGACGTATGCTGAAACATTCCATCTAATGATTTCATAATTTGAAGGCCATGGATCATTATTGTCGTTCAATAAAAATTTTAATAAACAGTGACGTACCACAGGTATTTTCTTTGAGGAGGGAGAAAATCAAAAATTCCCAACTAAAACGTTAAAATTATCTACGAACTGAAAATTTTTGAGTTTCCCATTATAATTTTTTAATTTGTGAATCTTCTGGTTTGGCAATTTTCATTTTTGTTTCGGTTAAAAAATTTTCAATTTTTAACCAATAGCTACGAAATTTAAAACAAATATACAATATGCTATACTTATTATAACTTGCCATAAATTTTGGTGCGGATCAAATTCACGGTACTTCCGGTATAGCTATATTCGTTTTTGTTTTGGTTATAAAATTTCTAATTTTCGACCAATAGCTACTCAATTTGAAACAAAAATCTGTTATTGTTTATTATAATTTGATACAAATTTTGGTGTAGACCGGTCGTACGTACTTCCAGTATGGCTACTTTCGTTCTTGTTTTGGCTATAAAAATATCAATTTTCGATCAATAGCTAAGAAATTTGTAACAATATATAACTTGCTATAAATTTTGGTGCGGATCGGTCGCACGGTACTTCCAGTAACACTATTTTTGTTTTTATTTCGCCAATGAAATGCGTAATTCAGAACAAATATTTATTACTTAATTTTGCATTTTTCGAAAACCTACTTTTTTTAACGGAGCTGCTGCTGTTTTAGAGAGTTTTTTTTTTTTTTTTCAACTTTATTGATAATCTGCTTATACGTCAGTTGCAAAAATGAGAATTTTCTCTAGGTGCTGGTTGGGTAGGGGAATAACCAATTTTTTAATAATTTCCTTCAAATAATTTTTACGCCTCGTAATCTTTAAGAGAATAGAAATTTTCCTACTTCAAGCCAAGCAGATGATTTTCAAGATTATTAAGCATTGAAAATAAAAAATGGATAATGACTAAGCGAGACCCGAAGCGGTTTTCATTTTGAGGCCCTAACGTTAGTTTTCTAATCAAATTATATTGCAGAAATAAGAGAGGCCCTGCTGTTGAAGGGGCCCGAAGATGACCACTTCCACCTTCTCTGCGTTGAACCGTCACTGGATGGTATGATTAACCTGCGGTACCTTAATTACGAGTTGATACCGACGAATGTAGGATGTAGGTACCTACTGTCTTTTTCAGTTCGGCTGGGAGAAGGTAGGCCGTAGACCCATGCGCCGATGTCTTGGCTACGTACCTACATATTTCGAAAAATATCGAAACTACGAGCAACACGTACATTGCGAAAAATACGATTTAGTAAACCATTTTTTCTTTCTTATTATTTTGATATTTTCGCCATAAATAAGTATCTATGGTTCGTCCAGCCGATGCCATTTAACTCTCGATGCGCGTCGTTGAAAAACAATTCAACTTTTCTTATCGCAGCTTATCTATTTTCAACGTTTCATTTGTCTTCCACACATTCGAGTTACTTGCATATCACAGTTCGCTCAGTCAGATAATAATATTCTGATTGCAATACCGGCGCCATCATTTACCGCGCAGGCGCGCACCTGACTTGGACTTTGTCGCAAGCTCGCGAATCAACTCGTCGTGAAATGAAATTTCCATCACATATTATAATAATAGGTAGGTAGTTGGGAGGTACCTACCTACCCACACCCACCTGCATCGAAAAGGGTGACGCGTGCATCGCTTCGATCACATGGGTGGCGACACGTATGGATAGCTACCCAAAAGATGTATCTCGCCTACGTTAACCGAGTGTGCCCTGATTATAAAATCCTAAAATGGACAAGAAATTTCTGCACATGCGCGATAGGTCTTTCTTCGTTTGTTTCGAGTCCAAGGCCGGAGAGACAAAATCCGGGTCCAGGGATCATGTAAGCGTTGGTATTTTGAAGAAATTGTTGAAGGTGAACTTTACCTACTTTCTTTAAAAGTAGGTAGGCCTAGGTACCTACTGTTTGAACAATTTCACTCGCGTTGTTCGTGAAAATATTTTTTAGTTGTTTTTTGTTTTTTGGAACATTCGTATTGATAACTTGGGTAAGTATACGCGACAGCTTTTTTGTTTTTCAAAATTTCTTGAGAGTGTAATATACAGCATACACCCACTCGACCTGCATGTTCCTGAGTGTATTTCAGCAAATATTCATTCGATTTTATTTTCAGTGGGTATCTACGTATTTTAGGGAATTTTTAAAAAGTATGGGTCGGGGGGGAATCACACCTCTTTTCCCCTCTCTCCGGCCCTGTTTAGTCGATTGTAGGTCCTGTGAATAGTCAATATAAATCAGTTATCCGAAGATTTCGCCGTGAATCCTAGTGAATCCCGTAAAATCTACCTCCATTTTAGTTTTGAATACCATTATTAGTGTTGGCACCGATTTTCGTGTTTATCTGTAAGTCGGTATCAATTACCTACACCTCCGCATGTTATATGATCGAAAGTGCATGGTGCTGCATAATATACTTCGTCATCAGATCCTGCAAGCAGTGACTCTTCGAACGGGGGGCGTGCGAGATTGTCTCACCCCCGGCTCAGCCTCATTTGAAAAAATCATAATGCAGTACCTAGGCAAAATCGTGTGACTGATACATTTTTTTTTTTCCGATTAATTTTATCAGTTTTTCGGAAGTTGGAAATTTTATCGGAGAAAGGTTGGCTAAATTAGGAATTTCACCCCCTGCCGAAACTACTTCGAAGGACAACTGCGAGCAAGAAATTGTTTTGAAACGATCGTGAAGGCCTGATCGAGCTAACAATCTTGGTTGATTAGTTTGACCTCTCAAATTTTTCAGAAGACAAAAATCGCAATAGGTAGTACGTTTGAAGAAAACGCTGTTGGCCAGGTACTTCAAAGGCCTATAGAAACTTGTCTTACTTAATTTATGGTACATATTATCGTGATATGTTGCACGATCCACTGAGCACCTACAGGAAGCGGAGGTTTGGCAACAGCGCATAGTGCGCTGACTGTCTGTACTGGTGTTGTGGCGGTTGTCAGGCAGTTGCACTTTGGTGAGGTAGTGATGTTATATCGAAGCATATTTGAGTATCGATACGTATCGATATTTTGACCACATGTATCGATACATATCGATACAGTATCGTAACAAAAGTCCATAATTTTTTTTCTTGATAAAATAGAAATATCTCTCTTCCCTGCTCCACTGTTGGCGTATCAAGCCATCAACCGTGGTAATTATTAAATATTAAGAAGAATATACTTTCATAATCTGTTCTGTCTGCTGGCGGCCTGGCGCACTTTTTTGTATTTTTATTTATTTATTTATTTATGTTTTTTATTTTGAATGTATAAAATATACCGATACATATCGTGAGTATCAAGCAATGTGTCGATACTTCGATACAGTCGTGTGTATCGATACATATAAAAATTTTTAACATCACTATGGTGAGGAGGAGTGTGACTACGTTATTTTATGAGTCTCTCGGACTATAAACGAAATTAGGGAATAGGCTATTACACATATGGCTTGCAAATGATACAAAGTTGTCATCATCAATCGGTGAAATATGACCAGAAAAGTTACTGCGCAATTTCAAATAATAGTTCAAAAATGGTTCAAATAATATTAATGGAGAGTGAAAATGGCAACAATTTTCTGAAGAGACCTAATTTTGCTTACTTTTCCTATACATTTTTGAATGGTATTCTCGAAATTGTATCATGATATCTGCTTATTTTGAAAAACAAATTTGAGATCTTATTTTTTTAAACTTGGTTATTCTTTGTTCATAGATCTAATCGTCGTGTAATGAGCTTTTCTTGTTTCAGTTGGTGCCCATTTAGATACCTAGATGCTTTCTTTTCAGTGAATTATAATTTCTTGGAAATTATGTGTATTAGTAAGTATAGTACCTACAACATTTTCATTCGAGAGAATTACAACAGAGAAAAAACTTCAGAAAGAACCCAACAATGTTTTTATAGTAGAATTGACGAGACAAAATTGAATTTTAGTTATTTGAAAAAGCTCTCGATGACCTTTTGGGATGCAGTCGTTGTAATTAATAATTTTGCGAGCAAGTCCTCCTATGGTAAACAAACGTTGGTCTATAAAACAATAGCTTCAGTCACCATTTCCAGTTAGCGAGCTAATGAATGTGATCCCAATATTCCATTCGAATATGCGGTTAGGCAACTTATCTAACATTAAGGTATACTTTCAAGATATTTTATACGTTACAAAGAAATTTCAAAAATACTCGCTTTCAAATCGTGAAGATTAAAACGTCTGTTGGCCTTTAATTTTAATATGAAATAATAATACTCACAATAAAATCGCCAATCCTGGAAGCTGTATTTGAAAACAGAAAATTCCTCTCGACGATCGTCATTAACGTTACTTTGAATGTTCAAATTACCTAGTTAAAGAATAGGTACCTAGGTATTCTTCATAAATCTATTGAAAAAAGAAACCTGCAGTGGTCTGCGATGATTTGTATAATTCTATGTATCAAACTGCCAATCGAATGGGTAAAATAAATTCCAACAATATTGAACGTGTGAGCGTCACAAGTTAGAATAACGCCATGAATTTTGTAAGTAGGCTACCTTCGCTCTGTCTACAATACATTTAGTAGGTACCTATGTAGGTAATTTGGACTCGAAGTTAAAAAACCAAAAATTTTCCAGGTGGATTTTGGTATTTCTAAGTATTTCTTCTTTGACGGTTACCTCAAATTTTAATTGTGGAATTTTGCTATTTTAATCCAGTCAACGAACGATCAGAAAGGCGTTCTAGAATTAAATTTTTGGACAGTTTTTTTGACTTCGGAGATTTTTTGGAGGTGCTTCGAGATGAATATACTTCAAGTCCTGAATCTCCGAGGTAAGCTAACTCCAGGAAATCCCAACGTGTAGATATACTTCATTTCCGTTTTTTGCAAATAATATTTCGTGAAAGGTGGGTTACTGGCCTAAAATAGTTCAGTTCAAAAATATATAGTTAACGAAATTTTCTATAATAACGTTGCAATTTATTTCTTCTTTAACGGTTATAGTTTTCTAAAAATTTTTTTATTAAATAAGAAAATATTCGTAAAAAACGAGAGAAAATGTGAAGGAAAACTCTTTTTTGCGACATCCGACGGAAATAGTGTATTATGATACGCAAAATGGGAGGAGAGGATGCAATTCCCAATAAGTGCGACGGTGGGGGCGGAAAATTGAAAGAAGAAAATTGAAAAATTGGAAAAAATTTATTATTATGCTGCAGCCTTTTCACCTAAATCATCATCATTGGATATTACACGTTTCCAAATATCTTCTTGCAACTTGTAATCAGCCTCGTGCCTTTTATCAAAATCACTTGATCTGGCATAAGCCATTATCATGATTTTGTGCAGCTTCATCCAACTTATTTTTTTAGTTTT
Source organism: Ericerus pela (assembly GCA_011428145.1). NCBI lineage: Eukaryota > Metazoa > Arthropoda > Insecta > Hemiptera > Coccidae > Ericerus > Ericerus pela. Next base: position 243,166 of record WOFM01000156.1, on the reverse strand, counting down.
AAACCTTGTGATAATTTAAAATTTAAATTTATTCCTGGTCTTATCCAGGTACGTGAAATTCAAGTAGTATATTATTAGGTACCAATAAAGGAATTCACCAGTCCAGTTTCCTTTTTTGAAAACCTTTTTAAAGCACTATAGGTACCTATATAAGTTTTATTCTGTAGTCAGTAGACACATTTATTAAGAGAAAAAATAAACAAAAACGCATCAAAATTAAAATTAAGTTTTTAAATGTTCCTGATTATAAAATTTACCAAGAATATCTTTCCCATCCTCAGTTTTAATAGAATAAGTTATAGGATTTGTATAAAAACCCTTATCAATTATACAAATTTCTTCAGTCCAATTACTCTTTTGGGTATACTTATTAACAAAAACTTTCTTATAAGCATAAATTCTCGAGCACTTTATTTCCTACTCAAAATTTTGAGACGTAAATCCACATTTTGTTTACATTTAAATTTATTTAATTTCACCAAAATTTCTTCCTCATTATCTTTATTAACATAAATTTGTCGCATTCCAATAATTTCATGAACATCTTAGGTGTGATAATATTCTTCTATTATATTTGGCAAAATATCATACTTACCATTTAAAATTATGTTGAGCCTCAAAATAAATTAAAAATTTTTGATTCAGTATTCTATTGAAACGTTCAATTATTGCAGATTTTTCTTCATTATAAGTATATGCGATACATCTTAATACTGTATTTTCTCAACATTGCTTCAAAAGTTTTTTTTTTTTAATTCTTTACCCATATTATCTATATAAAGTAAATTAGGTTTTTATTTGGATTTTATGACAATATTCTCAAAAGCTTCAGTAACACTTTTACTTTTTTTTTTTTTTTTTTTTGTTTTTGAAGTTCAGACCAAACATATTTAGAGAATGTATCAATAACATTCAATATACATTTGAAACCTCTATTTTGTTTAAAATACTTATCCAAAACTAATAAATCTGCAGCCCTTAAATCATTAATACTTTAAATTAAAATTCTTCCTCTACAAAATTTTCTCCTCCGTCCAGCATGTGATTCTTAATTGCTTCTTTTAAATCCATTTATTTATTGTTATTTTTGTGATATTCAAAAATTTTTCTAACCTTCCAGATAAGTTTGAAAAATAATATAACAGTGATAAATCAATTTTTTTCTTCTACTTCTTCACTGTTATTATTTCAAGAATAGAGATCAGAAAGCTTAGCTTCTGTATCCATTTACTGACGAAAAATTTTAGAAAAAAGTAACTGAAATAATTATTATAGTTTTTAAACGCACTTATTATATTATGTAGATATCAAAACATTTAAGTAAATTTACTTGAGTTGATTTAAATGTTTCCTGCATTGTATTTCTCGTAGCTTTTAGTTGACATTGGAAGAAAAAATATCAATTATATATCATGTTCACTGATGAATGAGTCTTTTGAAGTATTATTTTAATCAATGAAGTGTAAATTCATTTCTTTATCTTTAAAATAGGAATTCCTTTTTTCACTCTTTTCTTATATGTAGGTATTCAGTATTTGAAAGAATGACAATCCTGCTAATTTTTGTTTTTATATAAATTTTATTGTTTAATTCTAGGTAATTTTACAGTTTTCAGTATAAAATTTGTATAAAGTCTTGGAAATGTAGTTTCACGACTTTTTTTTAATGTGGTACACATTTCTACTTTCACTATGCTGAATTCAGAGTAAATTCGGAAAAAATTATTTTGGTTAAATTTTCATTAAAAAAGGGTGCTACAGCCAATCACAGAAAGAATACAAATTCCTACAGCCAATCACAATTTCCCTACTAGTCGAAATGAGGGAATATCAGTTAAATTAATATCGATATGTATTGTTTTTTCATTAAAGTATGAAAGAATTGGTGTTGATCGATATATCGATATGATATCGATATGTGTTTCATTTATATTGTGTTATCATTTCTTCAAACTTCAATTTTCATTAACGAATTTATGAAATGTGCACCACATTAAATGTTCTAGTTCGCTGACACCCTAGAGCGCGTTTTTTTAAATTTTTATTACCTATGGAGATGGATCTGTTGATTTTATAAAAACTTTGTCCTTCATAAGAATATTCAATTTAGGTCTGTATTCTCGATTCCCTGAATTTATTTACGATATATTGGAGTTCTGAGAAGGAGTTCATTGAAAATAAAAATCTCTAGGTAGGTATACCTAGTCCTATTTCACATAAATACCAATATTTCCCTCTGCTGTATTAATCAGATTGATAAATTTTTCGTGATCAAAACTACTTACCTACTTTTCTTATGATTTAGGACAACAAAAATTATATTACCTTTAGATTCAGTAAACTGACACTTACTACGTCTATAATGAAAACAAATAGTTTCATTAGTATTATTAGTATTATAGAGAATATATATCTCCTCCAGAGTCATTTATACAAAAATTTTTCCAACTTAATATACCTATAATAAAAAATGTAAATTATGAATGCACATACTTTAAGATGAGATTATATTCTCCATATTTGTCAGTAGAAGCAGTATATTTTGCTTTTTCAGTTGAGTTGCTATTTGATTATGTAAATGAATGCAAATAAATATCAATGTTTTATGTTCTGCAAAAGTTACTCACATCTGGATATTTTGGAAATGAATTCTTATTGAAATTATTAACATTGTAAGTAAATAAATCTGGTTTTATGTATGCATATTGATTAACTTTTTCTCTCTCTCTTCTTCTTAATCTGAGTCATTATCAGCAGCTGCTCTACCTTGGGTTTGAGTCTTAAATTATCCTTTATTGTTTCGACTCTTCGTCAAGTTTATTGAACTTAGCTACTGTTACAAATTATGTACTAATTCACTTATATACAGATGTATTTATATAGAAAAAATTATTAATTACTTCGTAATTAGTACATTTAGTTTGAAAGTTCCTTAAGATTTTACAAAATTTTAACAACTTCATTTTTAATTGTGGATTTGTATTTCCACTCTGTATTTCTCCATATAAAACTACAAGTCTCTGAGATAAGTCATCTAAATTATCCCAATAACCATATTTATCTGACTTTAAACTAGCATTCAAAGTTAAAGATTTAATTTCATTTAAAATGTCTTTTATATTCTCGAGATCTGAATGTCCATTTTAAATATTTATATATAATATGTTACCTGCATATGGTGAAATCCGTCATTTTATAAAATGATAGCACTTAATAAGGCAAGAGTAGACATTTCTAGTTTGAACTTGCTACGTTATCTTCATAGTCTGATAAGAATTCTCTGCAAATGCAGTAAAAAGGAAACAAAAGGGTAAATTAGTGTTCATGTTATATTATTAATGTGAATATGTCTGAAAGGCAAGAAATTTTCAATAATAAAATTTTTAAAACAAAATGAAAACATCAAGTCAAAGTCTCAAATTTTTACTATTTATGAAAAATATATCCTTGTATGCAGGCATAAAAAGGAGCCTATAGGAAGCTATGTTTAGAATGCCTGCTCATGTTGGTCTAGAATGCACCAATTTACCATGTGACTTGTTTTATCTATCAACAGAGGAAAATGAATTCAAGGATGCCTTCCAGGGGATGCATATGGCTAGTGACAGCAGTAGAGATGAAGAAAACATAGATGACTTCCCCTCCCATTCACCATGAAAGTTCTTGATTTGAAGGAACAAGTCATTTCTGCAGGAAGAGCCACCACATAAGATTTGGTTGAGCAGTCAAAATGAATGAAGCATAACTCAGATGTTAGATTCCCAGCTCTTGAGGTAGGTTCAATAGTTCATATTCCACTACTTGATGTCAACCATACCAAAATAAATGACAGATCAGTACTACTGTGAGTGCAATGGGCTACTGAAAATGACATGTATGAGTTGAGCACTAAGAGTGGACATACACAGCAGCTGCATGTTCGTACACAATTCATATATTCAGAAAGGTTCATTGATGAAGAGAATATTCCACAAAATACCATTTATTTACATTCAGCTGCCACAAAACAGTCTGAAAAGTGAGGAGATACAGGGGTACATTCAGAATAAACCAAAAAAACCATGGTTGTTAAAGTTGAAATTTTACCACTAGTTTACCTGGAAATTTTCCCCAAATGTCAGGATAAATAATTAAAATACAATAGATTGTTATCAAATATTTCAGGTTGTTATCAAAATAATACTGCATTAACCAATCAAAATCATTAGGATAACTTTTAACCAACCATTTACGGGGATAAAAGTTACCCCACCCATGTAAAACAACCAGTTAATTCTGAATTTTGGTTGTTACCCTCAGTGTTAGCCAGGCATTCATTATGAAAACACCCAGCTGATAAAGCTAAAAAGATATCCAAGGTTCCATAAGGCCATGGTCTAAAAATATGTGAAAGTTAGAAAAGAAGCAATTATGAGTTGTATATTCTACGCATCCAAAGGTGTGCATATTTTAGTGTGAAAATAGACATCTCCATACAAAAACACACACACACAATCAAGCTACTAAACATGTGCAGTAATAAATATTAGAATTTGACATATTCTATCAATGTTCTATCTTTGACGTGTTTTTGATCAGGCTTTGGACATGTATTTAATTGTATATAACTGAGTTTTCTGAAGCATAATTTTGGTGACATCCTGATGGTTAAAATCAAAACTTAAAGCAATATGAACAACAAACAATGAACGATTGAAATGTATTCAGTTAACTAATAATTTTTACCCACCCTAATGTTTATCCCATGTGTAACTCTATACAACTGTTGGCTCATTACATTCAACTTTTATCACTTGAGAATTGAGATACTATGAAGTCAACAACATCGATAGCGTTATTTTGTCCTACATTTTTTGTTCAATCGAAGAAAGAATGCTCTGTGGGATTGAGTACTGAGATTTAAATTTGTGAAAATTGAAAAAGTTAAATGGAATAGAACTGTAACATTGGAAGCTTATATATACAATTTTTACATAATCCTATAGAATATGGCAACTGGTGAGAGACAGAATGGAGAACAGATCAGCTTTACTACACTTAATTGACAATAAAATTCTCACATTAAATTATGATTATCTCATCGAGCCAATAACACCAATCATATCGATAGTCAAATATAAAGTGCAGCACACAGTTGTAAGCCTGCTAGCCGATGTGAGACATAAGGTACCCCTTATACTTTAATAATTATACTTATGCCATGTAACTATAAAAGTATATTGAATTGACTTGAGTAACAAAATTGCCAATAGTGTTGTAATTCTGTATTTAAAGAATATATGTTGCACTTTGCCTTCAACAAACTGAGCAAATTCTGTATATTGTTGGACATTGTTCAAGTACAGCGGATATTTAGCGCAGTCCCATCTTGGTAGTGGCAATGGATGACCCAGAGGCCATTCACCACCAACACAAGTTAAATTCTGGATACATTGTTGAGCATTATTGAGTCAACTAGGCCATTTGCTGCCCCAGTGGTCAACTGCCAGTTGACATCCACCATGGCTTCCATCCCGTAGCAACTAATCAGTTCTACAGGGCATAACTGATCCTTTTTAAACAAATTTCTACAATTATCTGCGAAGACAGCAGCAAACAGAGTGACGTGAAAATTATTAAACAATATATATATATTATACATACAGCATAGCAGAGGTGAGATACCAGAATAAAAAATTATTCCAGTAACAATATTTAATGATATTTTTTCTAATGACATTACTGAAACAATACTAATGTACAGGTCATAATGAAATAACAGGGATTGAGAAATGCTACAATTTTTCATTTCATTTACATTAATTGAGTCTCTGAAATTTACCATAATATTGATTATATTTTGTTTCCATTTCCATAATTTTGGTTTCTGTTTATGTTACCTTTCCTAGTTTTACCAACAATTTTCATTCAATTTCCATTTTGGGTTCTGTTTCCATCTCCTTGGAAAGAAAATTTTTCATGTGTATAAAATTTTTGAAATGTTATTCAAGTATCAATATATTGATATTTTTTAGATATTTTCTCAGAAACATCAATATTTCTTTAATATTTTAAAAACTTTTTCTTTCCTAATCAAAAATTATTCAAGTGAAAAACTGAAATGGAATGATTCATTATTTGGTTTCCATTATATTTCCATTATTTATCTTGAAACTAATTGGTTAATTGTTTCAAATTTGGTTACCATTTCAAAATTTTGATTTCGGTTTCCATTTCTGTTTCTCAATCCCTATGAAATAATCTTATTATAATACCTATTACTAAAATTTTTGATAATGTTATCTGTTATCAAAATAATGAAAACAAAATGAGACCAAAAGTACCATCAACAAGATTAGCAATATTTTAACTTCCTAAAATACCATTACCATAACAGAAACAAATTATTCTTATTTCATTTTTATTATTGGAACAAAGTGTGTATGTAGATGCAACATATTAAGCTCTGTTTGATAGGATTACACTAACTTACACTAACCTATACCAGTAAGGATATTCCACAAATATTCAAGTGAAACTTGGCGCAAAGTCCCATAACATTCCTACAATTGTGGAATTGCCCTCCTGGTGTAGGTTGGTGCAAGTTGGTGTAGTCCTATCAAACAGAACTATAGTTATGAAGGTAAGCATCAACTAGTAATTTTTTTAATAAGTTGATAAAATAAATAGCAAACTAGCTTGTGGAGATGCATATTCAAGTTAAGGATTAAGTAGTCAGGAGACATAAAAATTTTTATTTAAAAAAAAAAAAAGTTTCACATATTTTATTATTTTTGTCCCTATGAATTTATAGTAACAGAATAAAACATTAATAGCTCTGTTTGATAGGACTACATCAACTTACACCAACCTACACCAGGAGGGTGATTCCACAAATGTAGGAATGTTATATGATTTTGAGCCAAGTTTTACTTAAATATTTGTGGAATATCCCTACTGGTATTGGTTGGTGTAAGTTTACAGGTCCTGGTTGATGAAAAAAACCAGCATGCGAGGATCTACGATGACTCCCTTGAATTTGCCCTTGAACACCGTCATATTGAAAAGGAAGGAGCAGGAAATTTCACTCGATAGCTTGGAGATTATCTGTTCTAAAGGCAAAATAATTTGGGTGGATCCCTTAATTACACCTTGGAACTTCACCTCGCCTCCTATCGGCTGGAGTTGACTCAACAGAACTACTGATAGAAGGTATCTCATGCTCGAGATCATAGGTCCTCTGCTCCTGTTGATTGAGTGATGGTGGGTGAATTGGGGAAATGCATCTCTGTGCTTGTTGATTTGAAAATCCTGGTTGAGAATCCAGTCTCACTGGTTTGTGCAGAATTCTCTGGATGTTGGCTAAGGTTGCCAGGCGCCTCTTTAAACGGTGTTGCTGGCCTATCGTCGGTTGATCTTTTTTCTGAATTCTCAGATCCTGTGATGATGCTCTTCTCTCTTGTTGACTGGTGCCTTACTCAACCAATTTATCTTCTATGTGTCTGATATCTTGCACTTTGATCTGTAAATTTAGTTCGTTATAATTTTTTTATTTTTTAGCGCTCGTGATCCTTTCCATATGATCATTGATTGAGCCACTCCTTCTTCTTGGACTGCACTCGGAAAGGAATACCACATCTTTGTCCTCGTCATTCTTATTATAATAAAACGCATGTGGCTTGATTTTGAAAGAAAATAATAGAGAAAGGGCCAAAGATAAGGTAAGATTTTGAGTGAGAAAATTAAGAATTTTAATTTCTAATTACTTTACTTATTGATTAATTAATTACCTCAGGTTTTGGATCCGAGAGGGGTGACGTGGTCAGACTGAGTGATAGATTGCTGAAGTGGCTGATCATAGTAGTCATGTCGTCGATGATTTTATTAATTACATTTGATGATATATATAATGGTGTATAGGAACGTAAGTTTATATATCACAATATTGAGCAATTGACTTTTGATAATAAGTTTAAACATAGGTAACGCTTATCATTTAATAATGACTTGGTTGTTCTTTTATTGCTAATGAGATCTGCCTTCTATTCGTGTTTGAAGGTTTATTTATCACAGGTTTATTTCATTTGGAGTATTTGGAGTTGTCTCTGCTTTTCTTGTAGTCTTGTTTTTATTCATGTATGTTGTTCGTATCTGGGTATATTTGCGATTCTGATAGGATAGAGAATATAATGTATTAATTTAAATAGATTATTGGTTTGCTTTTGTAAACACGTCAACTGCATCATTTTTCCTTCTTTGAGGATAAATGATGGTTGGCTAGTGTTTATAGTTTGTTGGTCTGGATTGTTGTCACCTGTTTCTCCAATCTTTATATTGGTTTCACAGTGGGTCTTCAGGTTGCAAACATGATCTGGTCTATTTTAATGTTTACCCAAAGTAGAGCTCCTAAAGACTGTTTGTTTCACAAACTATTTATGATACTTCGTGTATGTTAAGTTTTTTTGCTACGATTTTTGTGTGTTTATAGGAATGATTGTTTGTCTTGTGATATGTGTAATGTTTCTCTAAGGAATTTTATTAGTCTGGCTCCTAGTACTGCACCTATTAATTCTAATTTTGGTATGGTGTGTGTTTTTGCTGGTGTCAGTCTATATTTTCCTACTAAGAATCTTATTGTGTATATGTTGTTTGTTTGGTATCTTAAATATGCTACTGCTGAGTATGCTATTGCTGAGGCATCTAAAAACATATGGAGTTTTGTTGATTTGGAGTGAATGGTGTTTGGAAAAATTTTCTTGGGAAACATATTTTGTTGCATTTGGTTACGTCTGTTATGATATTTTCTGCTATTAGGTAATCGTATGTCCCAGTCTTGTTTGTGGTTCCAGAATGTACGTACGAAGGCTTTTGCTGGAACCATTAATGGTGCAAACCATCCTAAAGGATCAAATATGGCTGAAAAGTTGCTGACAAATGTTTGTTTGGTGTGTTGGTCTGGGATTTTGATTTTTGGTTGTAAGTATAGTATATCTTTGACGCAGTCCCATTTATTTTGACTGGTGGGTTTGCGATGGCATTTTTGGAGGTGAAAGATGAATGTAAGATTTCGTCGTTTGTTGCCTATTGTACTAGTTTCATAGAAATATCATTAAATGTTTTGTTTGAAGCATTGTATAGTTTTACTGCTTGTTCGTGTGTTGGTACTGATGTGACTAAGTTATCTACGTAGAAGTTGTTTGTTAATATGTTGTAGAATTGTGGGTTTGTAGTTTGGAAATGGTGTAGTAGTGTTGTTGCTAATAAGAATGGTGATGCTATAACTCCAAAAGGTACTCTTTTAAATCTGATTATGATAAGATTGTTACTTGTTAGTGGTTTATTCGGATCCTTTAGCCATAAAAATCTGGTAACGTCTCTGTCTGATGGATTAAGTTCTAATTGTAAAAAGGCCTTTCTAATTTCTGCACTTATGCCTATTGGGTTTAATCTGAATGTTATAAATAATTTGACTAAGTCTGCAAGAAGTTTTAATCCTTTGTGAATGCAATCATTCATAGAATGGTTTGCTTTTTTGGTTTTTGCTAATCCATCGAATACTATTCAAATTGGGTGTATGAGTTTGGTTGGGTCTATTAGTCCGTGATGTGCAATAATGTATGGGTTCTGTTGAATGTTTGTTATCTACGAGTTCTGTTATATCATTTTTGAATAGTTCTTGAAAATATTCATCATATTTTTTAAAGAAGTCTGGTGAAGTACACATATGTGGTATTTGACTTTTTAGTCTGCTGAATGCTAGGGAGTAGTTGTCTGGTAGAGGTGGTGGGTATACTTTCCATGGCCATCTGACTTGATATCATCTGTTTACTAATTTGATATTTTTATAAAATAGTTCAATTGCTTTTTGTTCTTCTTGTTTCTGTTGTTAAATCTGGTGTTATTCCTATTGTTTCTAATTTCAACAGATTTTCTATATCTAGTTCTGATGAAAAAAATGTATGTTCTGTTGCAATTGTTTGTTCGTTATTTATTAATTGTCCTGTAATGTGGAATCCAAAGTTTGTTTCTATGAGTTGAATAGATGGTGATATATGTGTGACTGATTTAATGAATTTCCACATATATTCGTTTCCTATTAATATGTGTATTTTTGATGTTGTTTTTAGGGTTTGAGCAAAAGTAGGTCTTTATATTTTGGGTATGTCTGTTGGATCTGTGCTATGTTTTGTGTGTCTAGTTGGTTTGATATGTTTTATACTGTTCTGGCTGTCAATTTGGAGAATTCATTTCTAGTGTGTTCTATTTCAAATGTGACGATATTTGTGTGAAATGTTTGTGATGTTTGGTTTTTTATTCCTGTTAGATTTAAAAAATGTGTTCCTATTATCGGTAGTTTGAGTGTTTGTATGGCAATATGTTCTATGTATGTTTTAATGCTACCTGAGTCGAAAAATGCATTTATTGGGTATGTCTGAAGCGTTTGTGGATTGCGTATGTTGGTACAAAATGTTAGAAATTTATTGTTATTTGTTGATAAAATTGTAAAGAAGTTTAACTTACTCTGGATTGGAGGTTGAAGTACTGTTTTTTCTATTTGTGTTGTCGTTGATATGGTCTGTTCTGGAACTGCTGTCTTAATATCTGTAGTATGACTGGGTTTGTTTTTTCAGTTCTGGAGGTGCTGGAAATAGATTGAAGTATTATTATTATTTTGTTCCATAGGTGTGTTTATATTAAGTGTTTCTTGCTTATGTAGTGGAAATTTGGTTTGTAGGTCAATGACCAGTTTGAGATATCTATTTGCCTCTTGTTTGTTCATGGGGTATGCGATTCTTGGGCACAATGCTGTGTGATGAGCGTTGGTCTGTTGGTATTGGGACCATCGACACCTTCTCTGTTTCTGATTACAATAGTCTGCTGTAGCTAGGACTCCGCATTTTGGACATAGGTTGTATTGTCTGAAATAAGATCGTCTGGCCTCTAAGGTATTGTAATTGGAGTGACAGCATAAATAACTCCAGTGCGGGCATTTGCAGAACATGCATCTTTGCTTTGTTGGTATGGCTGGGAATCTGTAAAGTTGTTTGGGAATGTTGCTGTCTGGGTCTGTATTTGAGTGATGAGCTGGAATAGAGAAATCATCCATATTGTTATCTAATTTATCTATATAATGTTCGGATGAAGGTTTACCTTGATCAGTATTTGTGTGAAAGATAGGACTGCTTTTAAGCTGTGTTAAGTTTTCTGTTGTTTTTTTGTTACTGTTATTAGGTCTATTGTTTAGTAATCTATTATAAGGACGTCTTTTGAAGTTATTTTGTGACCTATCTCTGTAATACGTGTTGTTTTGTTCTTGAGTTTCTTGTATTTTGTATGTTTCTTTTGTTATGCCTTGTTTTTCCATTAAGTCTCTTATTTTGATTTCTTGGTATACTGTTTCTAGAACTGCTGTTAAGTTAGGTTTGGATATGTCTATTCTGTTTGAGTACGAGTTTCTGGGGAAAATTCTTAATAGTGTTGGGAAAGTTAGATCGTCTGTTAGTTCTAGTATGAAATCATGTATTGTGTCTAGTAACATGCATGTTTTGTCATATGCATTACGTAAGCCTTCTTTTGTGTTTTGTGCTAAAGGTATGTTATTGAGAGTTTGTCATAGTTCTGATTGTAATCTGGATTTGTCACCAAATTTGTCATCTAAATATTGTAGTCTTCTAAAGTATCTCTGTTTGTTATGTCCTAAAGTTGTCAGTCTTTATTTAATGGTGTCTGGCATAGAATCTTCTAGGATTTTGCATTTCTGTGGTGTTATGATGTCTTCTCTGACGTGTATGTATTTCATGAATGAAGTTATGAAGTCTGGTTATGATATATGTTTGCCATTGAATTTTGGTAATTTGTATTTTGGTGCTTTGAGAAAATATGATTGGGTTAATGTGTTTGATCCTGTTGGTATTTCCCATACTTTTGGTATGTGGTGTGTTTTTTTGTGTTGTTATATTTTGTTCCTTATTTTGGTGTTCTGATTTATTTTCATTATGTGATGTTTTTTCTGTTAAGATTTCTCTGGGTTGGTTTGTGACTGTGTTTGTGGGTTGTTTGTTATGAATTTGTATATTTGTGTTTGCTATTCTGTTACATCTCGGTGTTGTCATGTTTATTTCTGTATTAGTGTTTTTTCTGGTGGGTGTTAAATAGAGTGTTCTTGTTTCATTACTAGTATTTGTTGTATTAATTATTCTTAATTTTTTTGTTTCCATGTTTGGAGTTTCTGGGGTTTGATTGTCCTTGTAAGTTCATTTTGATGATCTTTTTCTTGTGGGGGTCTGTTCAAGAGTTATTGTAGGAATATCTGAATCATTACTTGGAGGTGTCGTGGGTCTGTATTTTTCTTCCAAACCTGATCTATAGTATCCAGTTGAGCGGGAACTATGAATTTCCTTGCTGGATGTTCTGGATACAGTTCTCTGTCGTTTGCCTGGTGAGCTTAAGAAATTTGTTTCACAATAAATTTTTGGAGGTTGTCGGGTTTGTATGTATTGGTGAGCAGTCTGTTGTTGTAATTTTCAGGCAGTTTGTAGGACTTCAAATTCGTTATTTATTTTTGTTATTTGTACTGTTAGTTCTTCTTTGATATCGTAAATTCTTTGGTAAAATTGTGTGTCTGCATCTGTTGGTAAGTTGTCTAAGTCTGTTAATTGAAATTGTAGTACGCCTAAAAAGATACATACATCTGATGATTGATACAATGCTAAGTTGTAATTACGTGCTTGTTGTATCTTTGTTTCTGCCCTTGTCAGAGATTTTGAAGTAAGTTCTCTGGGGGATTTTGAATGTCTGTTGTGTGAGTTGTGGGTTTGTTGTCGTATAAAATGTTTGATGTGGTTGTTGAGTTTGTATAATGTTGGGGATGGGTAATATCCCTTGGCTTACTGATTGTTTGTTTGCTGCTGTTAGTAATACAGTTGTTGTCGGTTTGTATCGTGAAGTTTGTTGGTTATCTGTTGCTGTTATTGTAGAGTATGTTGCGTAAGTGTTTGGGTTTGTTATAGTGTGGATGGCTGTTGTCGGTAAAGTTATCGTAATTGATTTAATTACATTTACATTTTTGTTGGTTTCTGTGATTGTGCCTGGTGTGTTTGTTTTACTTAATATGGTCTGTTGTGTTTTAGATGTTGATTGTTCTGCTACATTTTTTGTGAGTGGTGACAGATGTTGTCTGGGTTGTTCCAGGATATGTAATGGCGATGGGTGTGTTGCTCCCATTTGTTCTGCCATTTTGCTCTGCACGTCTGTTCCTTCTACTGTTTTCTGTTTCTTTTTCCCCATTTCAAGATCTGTGAAACAATCATTTGGTTAGATATCACGATAATTTTCTATATTGCACGCTTGGAAGTTTAACTAATGCGTTATTTCTTTTACATTTTATCTCACTTGTCTATATAAGAATATGATTACTGTGTTTTGTTTACAATAAAGATTAATAAGTTTTATGTATTTTGAATTACTTACATCTGTTTTGTTCCAGTGAGTTTGTTGTGGACATGCGTTTGTACTGTTTCTGGTGTATGTCTATTATTTATTATAAATTGCACTTTCTCTGACACGAATACTTTAAAATATCACTTAATTTAACTGCGAGGATCTTTGCTTGCTGTGTTACCATATAGTGAGATGATTAAGAGAAACAACATGGTTACTCCATACATCGCCATTGAAATAGTGATGTTTGTCGTTAACTTTTGTAACGTATTTTCTATCTTATCTGCATGTGAGTAAATCTGCAACATTTCTGATAGGTTTGTTCTACTGACGTCATTGATGTGGTCTGTGATGTCAGTGAGATAACGAAATTGTCGTACATTATCGTTATCAAATCGTGTACGACTGTCGTTCACAATAAACCTAATTAAAATCATAATATTATCACATTCTAATTACACCATGCTAGCAGCTGATGAACTTCACATTGATTGACTAATAATTGAGTGTACAATTTATTATCGCAGTTGGTAAACTCTGATGAGCGAAACGTATTGAAATCAAATTTAAGAAAGAGAAAAAATGTTTTTGCATAGATCTGCTTCAAAACTGATACATTAATGGTTGCAGATGTACGTCTGTTTCTATGACTTTTATTTAAGAGAGCCTACCCCTCATTCCATGGCTTTTTTATGTGGGGGGGAAATCACCTCACTCGTATCAATCTAAAAAATTATCAATTCAGTAGGTTCAATTTTTATTAATTATCTCTCAACTGCTCTAGTGCTACAGACCTTTGACTATACACATGCTGGACTGCTAATACTGATAAAAAGCTGTGTTCAAAACAAACAGGCGTATCCCTGTTCAAAATGTTAGTTCATTATCAAATTTATTAATACTTATTGTCTTTTCCTTTGACTAGGTCTCTTCTTACCACAATTATTGCTTTTAATTAAGAATTAAATCGGTAATGTTGTAGTTTTATAAAACTCAGAAGTTCAAAAATTTCAGTTAAATCAATTTAAAATTTGATTTAATTATGCATAAAAATAATCTTTTTTGTTGCTGTAAGACGAATGTTTTTATCTACTTGTGAAATGTTCTTATAAATATGTCTAATTGTAATTTTTACATAGAAATTTGTAATTAATTTCACCGACATTAATAATTCATATTATCATGAATAGAAGGTGTTCCTGGACGTCGACTTTAAAGTTTAAACAGCAAACCAGTAAACTAACATTTTGAACGGGGATACGGGTATAGTGACCTTAACCACTAGTCTATAAAATACGTCGTCACACTCCTCCTCACCGTAGTGTAACTGTCTGGCGACCGTCTCGACTTCAGTACAGACTCCAGCGCCCTATGCGCTGTTGCCAAACATACTGCGCCTAGTGTATGCGCAGTAGCTCGTGTCTATATCACGAATATGGGGTGTGGTGTACACCAAGCTGATCTTCTGAGACCAGTTTATCAGTTTTCAACTTGTTCTGAAAAAGAAATTTACCTTTTCAGGTAAAAACATACATATAATATAAATTTTATTGAAAAAATAAAAACAACTTATATTATACACTAAGACTTAATAACAAAAGTCAAAAAACAAAAATTATAATAATAATAAAAAAATTTAAACTTAATTAAACTTTTTGATTTTTTATTGACTCTTGTCCACAAACTGCTGGACATTGTTAGAGGAACGATTAATTATGGCCATAGTGGAGCGATTCTGTGAAAGGAAGAGTAGGAATTAGCAAGTTTGTATTTAGAATTTAAAGTGTAGTTAAAAACTATTTAAACTCTAATTGTTTGGATCGATCCACTGACACTTATCATTCGCTTTCACCATAAGGGAGCTAGACAACAATAATGAGATGTAACATACTCTTAAGTCAGTTAGAAGGGTAGTAAAAGTTGCCAATTTCCTTTTAAAATCCTTCGGTTGCTTAGTATAGTATGTATTTTCAGATCAAGTGATATGACTAAGTTTCAACCTGAGGTAGTTGGTACTTTGTCATTACTATTTTATTTAAAAAACCTCCTAGATTACCACCAGGTGTAAATCAAAAAGCAGTCCATTTTGATTTTGCCATATTTGCAACTATTTTGGTTTTTGAACCATAAGTTATATCTAATTTTTCAAAAATTTGATCTACTGTTTTACATTCTCTAATTTGTTTCGACACATTGTATGTCATGTGTTCCATGATAAATATTTTTGCGCATTCCTGTTTTTTAAAGTATGCTTTAGCAGAATTTGAAGATGGTCTGTATTGTAAATTATCCATATTTTCAATATAAATTTTTAGTTCAGGGTGTGGTCCAAAAACATCCCAATATCCCAAACCCCTTATTAAAGCTACGATCATACGTTTCCAGTCCAAGTAATATTGACCATCAAATATTTTTCCACTTGGACCTTGTATCGGACGTATGGTTTCATCAGCTGGCATAACATAATGTACTTGAGGGTGTGTACTCCCAGAGCCTGATCCTCTTTGAGGAGATGGGGTAGTGGTTCTCTCACTTGCCGTATTCATGCTTTCTGGAGTATTTGGTAATGTACTTAGTTCCGACAACTCAATTTTAAAAAGAAATAATAGAATTTATTTTCAAAAAAAAAAATTAATTGTAAAAAAATTTTATTTTAATTTTGGAAAAAATATTTTATTTTTTAATTAATGATTATTTTTATTTGAATTATTAATTTTTGTAATATTATTCGTGTATATATTTGTATTTTAAAATATGAGAAAAGAAAAAAAAATATTCCAACTGAGAATATATTTCAAAATTAAACTTGAAGAAGTCTTGTTTAAATTTGAATCCTTGTGAATGTCTATAACAAAGGATCTATTGAAAATTATTTTTGAAAGCTATCTGTAATATTTTATTGTAATAAATTTTCAAGTTTATGCATTAGTATTTTGAACAAAAGAATTTTGTGACATGAAAGTTCACAAGTAAACCTGTCCAATATGACAAAGGATTTTTTCTTTTGTGACAATAAATTGTTAAAACATTAAATTTGTTCAATTATGAAAGTATTTTGCTTGTTAATATTATATCATATCTTTTAATTTTTGTAATTTTACGTATTTTTAAAGAGGATTTTCTCTCTCAAAATTTTCAAGAAAAATTCTGAAAGATTCTATCGAGTCCAAAGCTTGAATACTGAAAATATTTTTTGAAATTTCTATGAATTTTGCGACTTCGATACCTCTTTTATAATGAATTATTCCACTAACATTTACTGAAAAGGTTTCTAAAACTATTTCTCCCAAAAATGTTTTCCAGAATGGAAATTCAATTAAATTAATTCTTACGTCTGTTAATTTTTCGTATTCAAAAATATTTTATAATTTTTTATAATCTTTTTCTTTAATTTTAATTGTTCCTTCACAGTTTGATGTGCAATTAGCAATTTGTTTCCAAAACCTTATCATTCGTAACCTACTTTATTCGAACTTATTTTTAAGCTTAATCGTCCTGTGAAATTTCACTTGATTTTTACCGAACTAAAGGGGGTTCTTGAAATTAAGCATTTTGGAAATTGAAGGAAAAAAGAATTCTCAAAGAGAAAAAAAAATTTTATATAACTAATTTTGCTCAATATCCCACAAAATCACTGAATATATCCCATCGTTTTCCGCAATAGTAAATGAAATATATAATTTGAAAGTATCGAAAATTACATTACCCGTAATCTGCAGAATTCCATTGAATATTTCCCAGTTGAGTTCGTGAGTAATTGGCGTTTTCCCGTGAGTCAGTACTTGGATCAATTTCAGGTCGTCTTCAGAGAATTTCAATCTTGGCAGCATATGAATTGGTTGAATCAGCAGCACTTGATCGATAAAATTTCGATGATGATTTTTAGAAGATGATGGCGTCCAAAGATCACGATAATTGAGTTCGACGTAACAGCAATCTCTGATTTTTGAACTTTTGATGATTCATCTTACTGTAACAGACGATCCAGGTCCGAAGTAATCTGCAATCCCACGGCGAAAATCCTTTTTGTTTCACCTTACCGCAAAAAGACGATCCAGTATTTTTTGGAAGATGATTAAAATGGCGTTAAACTATTTTGGCGCCAATGTAATTCAAATTAACCTCGAATAATTTTCGATGAACTTTTTGAAAAATTAAACGAAAAAAAAAAATTCACTGAGTTAACAACTCATGAATTAAAATATACTTCGTAAAGAAAATTAACTTTTAACGAAAAGGCTTATAGTTCCCTTAACTTTTGGATACTATAGCAAAAAAATTAAAATGAAAGATTAAGTATCACTCTGTACTAACTGTTCAGGAATCGCAGCTCTGCCTACCATGAAGTGAGGTTGAAATACAAGGAAAGAAACAAGTTAGTTAGAGATACTATAATGCAATGATTTAAAGTACAAGTTACAAGTTTGAGGAAGATGAACGATTGTGAGAATAATGGCAAATTATAATATTCGATAGCCACTTATTCTCGCACATCACATGTTGTGGCAACACTGTTTTCATTGTTATTATTAATCTGTGATATTTGTGTTTGTAACTCAACTGTGATTATATGTATTGTATGCCTTCTCGTCGCTCATCTCTCGTCGATGAATTAACATGTATGTTTTCATGGTGTTTAATAAAAGTTCGTGAAACATTCAAAGTATCTAGTCTTCTCTTTTATATGTCGTAATGTGTGCTTCTAGTCATCGTTTCTTCGAATCGTCGTTTCTAAAGTTCTTCATCATCGTAGTTCGTGTATGGTGATCCGTTGAAAATTCCACCGTTTTTCTCACAGGTTATGGGCCCAGGTACCTGGATGTCAACGTGGTCGCCATTGTTCTGAGTATGCAGAGTTGTGCTGTCAAATCCTGTTCACCACTCCCAAGTAGTACCATGCCTTGTTTGTAACCTTTTTTTTTAAAAAGTGTTCATATTTTTCGATGTTCCTGGGATCTCGTTCGTGTTTATTCGTTGGTCGACGTATCTGAAAGGTTGCTGAAGTCGCTGATTCGCGGTGCAACTGATCGTCGTAGCCTGATCACGAGATGGACATTCGAAAGCAGAACACTATCGAGCCGTTCAATGGGCAGAATGGCCGGACATGGAAGTTCAGGATGGAGCTGCTGTTAGCAAAGGAATCTTTGGGTAACATAATCTTTGATTCTTTGCCAACTGTTCGAAACAGGGGAGATGCATGGTCGAAGGAGAATGCTAAGGCGATGTTCCTGATAGCCAACAACGTGACGGACGAATACCTTGAAATCATCCAGACCTACACAACCGCGAAGGAGATGTTCAACGCGCTGACGAACCTGATTGATAGAGGAAATGACCGGATGCTAATGGATTTACGAGCTGAGCTGTATACAAAACGGTATGTTTCTGGTTCTGACTTACAAAAGTATTTGCTTGATTTTCGTGCCCGCTGTAGACGATTGACCGAATTGGGGGACCTGACTACCACCAAACAATTTGTACTGGTATTGCTACGTTCGCTGCCAGCGGAGTTTCGTCCTATCAAAGTGGTGTTAGAGGATGCTGAAGTCGTAACCTGGGATGGCGTGTTCATGAGGTTGAACAACTTTCAACGTGAGCTGTCCCTGGATAGTAAATCGACGATGAGAAGTAATTCTCAATATTCAGCTCCTCAAAAACCTTCATCGGTGGTGGCCACTGGTGAAGAGAACATATTTTTTGGCAACACCACGAATGGTGGACGAAATTCCGGTAATAATAATAATAATAATAATAGTAATAATCGTTTCAATCGTGGTAGGTCCCAACATCGGGGAAACAATCGTGGTTATAATCGAGGCGGAGGTAATAATAATTTTAATAATAACAACAATAACCGGAATTCAAACGCACAGAGCAATACTAATAATAATAATAATAATGGGAATAATAATTCAAATGGACATGGTCGGAATTTTGGCAATGATAATGGGCATTCAAATATAAAATGCCATTTCTGTAACAAAATCGGTCACATAGCACGTAATTGCTATGCAAAAAATAGAAATAATAACAGTACGGATAATTGTAATAACGTTAATAATAATAATGGAAATCGTACTAACGACCATGGTACCAATAATAATAATAATAATAATCGTAACTCAGCACAAATGTGCAATGATAATTTTAATTCAAATGACAATCTCTCTGAAGAGGGTTACAGCTTTACATTGCAGAATAATAATAATAATAAAATAAATGATTTAATTGATGCTGAAAGTAACGTAAATTCGATGCTTCGTATCACTTTCGTAGTGGACAGTGGATGCACAATTCACTTAATAAATGATATAAGCCTGTTCAGTGACTATTTAGATTTGATAAAACCCTACAGTATCTGTGTCGCGAAGAAAGGAGTCTCGCTTGCTGTCACGTCGGTCGGTACTGTAAAATTGAAATTGTTGAATGGCATCGCAATAGAATTAAAAAATGTAAGGTATGCTCGGGAGCTGCCACAGAATCTGCTGTCCGTTAAGCGCATGAGCAGGTCGGGTTTCGACACTCTGTTTCGAGAGGAGTCTGTTGAGGTCATCCAACGCTGCAGTGGTAAAATTGTGACCACTGGTGTGAGCGTTGACTCGGATTTGTACACGATTGATTTTTTGAAAATATCAAATCAGTCGTGCAATCTGATGTCTGAAGATGAACCTAGCCCACTGACTGTGTGGCACCGTCGACTTGCTCATTTGAATGTAAACGATGTTAGGTTATTGTCAACTAGGGGTTTGATAACAAATGTTGACACTAACCGCGGATTGCTGTGTGAGCCCTGTGTTATGGGAAAACAGAAACGGAAACCGTTCCTGAGGCACGAACGAAAAACAAGTAGGCCTTTGGAACTGATACATACCGATCTGTGTGGCCCGATAAATCCTCCGTCATATAATGGAGTGAAGTATTTTATGACCTTTATCGATGACTATTCAAATTTTTGCTGTGTGTACCTGTTGACGAGTAAGACAGAAGCCTTTTCGAAATTTAAAATTTATCATGAGATGGTAGCGAATAAATTCGGCTACAATGTTAAAAGACTCAGGTGTGATCGAGGCACAGAATACTTAAACACGAATTTTCAATAATATTGTAACGAAAAAGGGATTGTTGTCGAACCCACTGTTGGTGGCTGCCCTCAGCAAAATGGAAAGGCTGAGAGGATGAACAGGACACTGTGTGAAAGGGCGAGGACATTGTTGTTCGAGAGCGGTCTTGAAAAGATATATTGGACGGAAGCCATATTGTGCTCCGTATATATCGTGAACCGTTGCCCCACAAATAAAGATTTTGTTCCTTATGAAAGATGGTTCAACGAACAGTTTGACTATAATAAATTACGGACATTTGGATGTGACGCTTATATGCTGTCCTTCAAACATGACTCAAATAAATTTAAAAATAAAAGCGAGAAACTTGTAATGGTCGGTTATTCGCCCTGTGGCTACAGACTACTCAATGTGACTACTAAGGAGGTACGTTTGTCACGTGATGTTGAGTTTTTCGAAAATAAAATAGGTGCCAAGGACTCTAGTAAGTATAATAATAACGATGATATTTTTGTAGAGGTCACCGAATCAAATCTTGAGAACATTGAAGTCGATGGTGACGTGAATTTGGATTGTCTGTCAGGTGCAATGGCTGAATGTGATGGGACTGTAGGAAATATTTACCTAGCTGAGGACGGCATTCCCTTGACGTTTGAGGAGGCGAATGCTGCACCGGATGGTCTGATGTGGAGGGAGGCTATTTCTTTGGAGATCAGTGCCCTGAATTCAAATCAGACCTGGTGGGTGACCAAACGTCCAAGGGACGCTCCTACCATCACATGTCGTTGGGTATTTAATAAAAAATACGATATGAATAATGAGGTACTATATAAGGCAAGACTGGTCGCCAGAGGATGTCAACAGAAAAAAGGCTTCAACTTTAATGAAGTATACGCGCCGGTGGCAAAGCTTTCGACTGTGAGGACTCTCTTGGCTGTCAGTAATAAAATGAAATTTTATATAGAGCAAATAGATATCTGCAGTGCCTTTTTAAACGGAATTCTGTCTGAAGACGTGTACCTCGAAATACCTGAGGGAATTGAAACGAAAATAGATAAGAAAAATAATGTCTTGAAGTTGAATAAGTCTATATATGGTCTGAAGCAGTCGCCTAAAGTTTGGAACACGTTATTTAACGAGTTTCTGGTTGCTCTTGGTTTTGAGCAGAGCAAGGCTGATGACTGCTTGTATGTTTATAAAAGTAGGACTGACAATACGGTCGTCTACTTGCTCACTTACGTTGATGACGTCCTCATTAGCTCCAATAATAAGGCAAAAATTGCTTTTTTCAAAAATGAAATAAATAAACGTTTTAAATGTAAGGATCTTGGAGAGGTCAGAAAATATTTGGGTCTGAATATTAGCTACAATCGGGAGAAGGCCATACTGGAGATTGAGCAGAGGGCTCTCATCGAGTCTGTTGCTAGACGTTTTGGTGTAGAAAACTGCTCACCAACCTACACACCCATTGACCCCGGACTCCAATTGGACAGGGACCTCAATGCGTGTGATAGTGTTTTAAATAACCGGTATCAACAGCTCGTGGGATGTTTGATGTACTTGATGTTAGGATCACGGCCCGATATTTGCTTTGCAATATCGTATTTCAGCCAATTCTCCAGTTGTGCCACGAATGAACACTGCAAGTATCTTCTGCGAGTTCTGAAATATTTGATAACCACCAAGGACAAAAAATTAATCTTTCTACGTGATGATAAGAGTAACGGCAGTATATTGGAAACATATTCCGATGCCGATTGGGGTAACTGCGTTAACACAAGACGGTCAGTTACCGGATACTGTGCCTTTGTCTATGGGTCACTGGTGTCCTGGTCAAGCAAGAAGCAGCCAACAGTGGCTTTATCTAGCACTGAAAGTGAGTTGATCGCAATATGCGATGCTACCACTGAGTCCATATGGCTGAAGTATCTACTAGGTGATTTTTGCATCCAAGTTGCTGACAGGGCTGTAATCTATGAGGATAATCAGAGCTGTCTGTCTCTGTTGCACTCCGGCAAGTGGAATACTCGTAGGTCAAAACATATAGACGTAAGGTACCGTTTTGTGTGCAGTCATGTAGATGTAGAATTTAGATACTTGTACGTGCCAACTTCGCAACAGTTGGCTGATATGTTCACGAAGGGCTGCCCGAGGCCCAAATTTACCGAATTTTGTAGACTGTTGAATTTAACGTAACTTTTTGTTTATGTATACCATTTTTTTCGTTTGTATGTTAATATTCTTGTTTGTGATTACTGACTTGTTTTTAATCATTTGTTGACCTTTTTTGTCATTCTGTGTTGTAATGACAGTATTAGATTAATAACATTATTTTTATTTTTACCATTTTTTAATCGTAATCGAATATGTATAATTTGAGGAGGCGTGTGAGAATAATGGCAAATTATAATATTCGATAGCCACTTATTCTCGCACATCACATGTTGTGGCAACACTGTTTTCGTTGTTATTATTAATCTGTGATATTTGTGTTTGTAACTCAACTGTGATTATATGTATTGTATGCCTTCTCGTCGCTCATCTCTCGTCGATGAATTAACATGTATGTTTTCATGGTGTTTAATAAAAGTTCGTGAAACATTCAAAGTATCTAGTCTTCTCTTTTATATGTCATAATGTGTGCTTCTAGTCATCGTTTCTTCGAATCGTCGTTTCTAAAGTTCTTCATCATCGTAGTTCGTGTATGGTGATCCGTTGAAAATTCCACCGTTTTTCTCACAACGATCTCCCTCCATTAGATTAAAGTTTGATTGGGAAATGAGTTCCAGCGTTCTCGGGTGAACGAATGAAATAAGTCGTGTTTGTTCGCACAACCTGAATATTGTTAGTACGCGCTATCGAGAGTAGTTGCGCTACATGTTAGTAATCGAGTGCTGGTGGAGTGCAGAACAACAACATTTGTAGACGCGCTTTCTAGCCCATGTGTCGTCTCCATCATATATATATCCTCGAAGGTGTGACTTTCTATGAATTTGATAAAATATTATTATCAGTGACTCTGCGTTGTTGTTGTTCTCAATCTTATTGTTAGTTCTAATTATTTATTAATTCTTATTGCCAACTAGCCGTCAGTATTCGACTTGAATTATTGAATAAACTTTTAATTAATGACTGACGCCAACGGTACACAAAACTGGCCAATCGTCTGTAAGCTGTAACGTTACGGTAAGGCTAAGGCGGACACGCGGTATCTGAGAATATGAGCCAACTGACTGCAACTGACGCACCTGCCACTTTATAGTTTCTGTTTCTGATTCTGAGCGTGATAAAGAAAATTTGTCGTTTTGTCAGGACTAGACCAGTACAACATACTTGGTAGAAAAAGCAAATTTGCATCATGGATAGATTCTCTGTGCGCGTATCGCATTTAAATGTTATCATTCTTTTTAACTCGGTCAAAACACGTAAGTAATTACTAATTGCCTCCCTTGTTTACATTGTTTCCTTACTGCTGTTACAAAAGAAGTGATACAGCCTCTGAAGCCATTACAAGTAGTTACTACTGAAACTGCCAGAAATTTGGTTGAAGTTAATAATGAAAAAATGTAGGTATTTAAAATTTAAAAAATCTGTTCAACACAGTCGTGATTCGTGAGTGGTTACTAATTGCCACCCTTGTTCATGTTTCCTCGCAGCTTGGACCACACAACTCGTACAGCCTCTCTCAGTGCAAGTACAACTAAAACAGTCAGAAATTTGATCCAAACTAATGCGTAAGAAAAATGTTTAAAATGTTCACTTTTTACAGCATTTGACAAATTACGCAAGTATCACATTCAGTCTACAATAGTGTGCTATTCTTTCCATACAATCAAAACGTTATCGAGAGCAGTTACGATAGAATCGTTTTTTATAGTGAGCTGAAATTTTGCTAAGACATCGGGATATATTAGCTGAAGATTCTGCGAAAACTGGGCCGAAATTGTACGTTCGGTTTTCGAGATATCACTGAAATTTTGTTCGGGTTAAGTGACTCGAATATTGCGAAAACTAAACAGAATTTCATTGGTATCTCGAGAACTAACTGTACATTTTGAGCCAAATTTTCATAGAATCTTCAGCTAACATATCTCGTTGTCTCAGCGAAATTTCAGCTCACTATAACAAACGGTTCTCTCATAGTCAACTCTCAATAATTTACTGATTGTATGAAAAGAACTGAACTTTTATATAGCACTAATAATTTACTACAGTTCCCCTTGTATTGCTGAAATATGACAATAGAACAGTCTGATTCTTTCCGTTCAATTAATGTCGGTGGATTAAAATGTTAAACTTCCACATTTTCTCACCTATGGGCTTTAACCATACTACGAGTCAGACTTGTCAGAACTTTCATATTTTTCTTCAACTTCAAAATAAATGTTTTGGTTAAAACAGAAATCACTCAAACAAAGCTCTCTACTAATAATCGCTTCCCTTCTCCATGTTGCCTCACAGCTAGTATGAAAGAACTGATACAGCCACCGAAGTCGGTATAAGTACAACAGAAACTGCCAGCAATTTGGTTGAAGCTAACGCTAACGCTGAAGCTGAAGAAAGGTATTTAAAAATATGAGAAATCGTTACAAATCTTGACGTATTTCTTCTGCTTTTCAGTCTACTGTGTGCAGTGTTCTGTATACCTACTACAGAAATGGTAGTGATATTGAAATAATTGAAAATGAAGATAAGTAGTGTAGTTGAAGTTGGTGTAAGCTATTCGGAGTCAAATGATGACTATTATAGTGATGATGACGATGTGTCTTCTGAATCTGATAGTGACGATAAAAGTGATGACAGTGATGATGTGGATGCGGATGATCCAGAAATCAAAGATGGTACTACGTATAGAGGCGAAAGAAATCGAAAATATCGTGTTTTACTGACGTCTATTACAAATTTTGTTTTTCTTACACCATAAATTTTATTTCTATACATTTTTAGCTCAGTTACAACAAAATACGAACGTTACCGTGATAATTTCAGAGAACAGTACCAGACAGAATTTCCATTCATAACTAACTCGTTGAAAGTTAATCCATCTTTAGTAACGTAAATGTAGTGTCTTCTTTACATTCATTTTTTAGACCGAAAATTAGGCTACTGGGGTTCGTTGTAGAACTGTGATGAGCCATTGAAATAGTTTCTCAATTTCTAAAATTTCGAATACCCAATGCATCCATCGTTTAATTTGTCTATCATGCTATTGTTGTGTTTGTTTAATTTGATTTTGATTTGATTCGACTGTAAAATGGTGGAACTTTTGTAATAATTCAACAACAAAATTAATTTTCATCTTGATGTAGCAAAGTTTCTTGAATTTTCAAGTAAATCAGCGAGTGTGTAATTTGTGAACAAGTATTCAAAAAGGCCTCATAAATCGTCTTGATCCCCATTTAAGAATACAGTTTATGGACAATAAAAAAACAACTTCTAATAAGATATTCTGAGGCAAATGTTGACAATGTTTTAGCTTAGTTTTTACGGCCGAACTTAACAGTTTTTATCTTTCTTTTCTTTCATGCCACTTTTCATTCTATTCTGAACCTACCTCCCTCATTAACACTAACAAAGCTACGTATTTAATGCAATTCGTATCGAAAATGATTCACTGAATATAGTGTATATAATTGTTTTAAAGGCTGTAAATGATCAAAATTTTACCAAACAATATTTTAATTTATTATATTTTCTCCCCTAAGAATTGAATATTTCAAGTTTGCTCTTTGTTGAATTGATATGAAAGATTCGAGATGAGAAATACGAATGCATGCAAATGCACCAAAACCCCATAACAATTCTAAGAATAATCTGCCAATTGTTGCGACTGATGACCTTATGGGTGTAATTAAGTTATGCTGTCTTAAGTGATCCGGCTGTGAAGAGAGTGTAGTATGGTAAAACTAAATGCATTAGCGTAACTGACAGTGCAATTGATGATACAGTCTTTCATTAAATACATAATAGGAATTTCCATTTACACATTCTTTGGGCTTACGTGCATCAAAATTTGCAGAAAACGTACCTGCTGGAGTAAAAAAATTCCTAAAGTCTGTAGATTTTTACTTGAAATTTATTTCTAAGAACTAGAAAATTTCTCTCCATTCAAAATCTGTTTGACCTTCCTCAGCATAAAGTACTGAATCCTTGTGATGTTCATAAAGAGTTTATGTTAAATGCTTCGTGGAGCAGTACCATTCATTATTTACTTTTTTTTTTAGAAAGAGGCTAAAGAAAAGAATAATAAAGAGGCTAATGATATATTAAAAAGGTTTACAATCGCTGAATATTGTTTGTATTTATTATTTCTACATGAAGTACTCTTGTAACTACTGAAAATTTGATATTCCTGAAAGATTCAATTCAAATTTGTTTTCTAAAATTTATCAGCTATTCTCTTAAGATAATTATCTTTCTGTAACTGGTGTCCAGTCTATTCAACATAATGATTCAGATAACTTCGCTTCTTTGAATGATTTTGATTTAGGTTCAAAAACAATTGAAATGATCAAGTTAAAATTAGGAGAGGAAAATATAAAAATATTCTACACATATCATAATTTCTTGATAACACTTACTGAAGAAATATGTAATCAATTTCCATTTGATATTGAGCACTTCTTCACTTCGTATGATTCAAGTTTCATTGAACCTCTAAATATGTTTTCCACCAAGTAAGTACCTGTATATTATTAACTCTATTTTTTCATTATGTGGATATGATAAAAATGAAACTATACTAACAAATGATGAGTATGAGGATTTGCAGATAGTATTTAGAGCTTGTATACATTTTGTATACAAGCCCTAAAGCGTTGCTACGTGGCACTTTGGCTTGTGCCAGCCCTGGATTTTTTTTTGCCATACCTGTAGGTAATACTGTAGAATTCATTGTTTTGGAGGAAGCAACAAACCTTTTCTTTTCTTGTCTGCCTGTGGCTGTGTAGGTAGTGTCGCATGTCCATCGAGTATGAATGAATAATTGGCAAAATATCTGGGAAATAATTTTGTGAAATAATTTTAACGAACGAATCAATGGGTTGTACATTTACTATAGTGATGGAGACATTTTGGCAGAAGATACTCACTGCGACAATTAATGATGATGGAAGCCCGGAACAGTTGATAGACGTCCTTCTGCATTCATGAACTTCATGTGAAAGAATTTTCAGCATAGACTAGTGGTAGAAGTAACCTATTCAATAAAACTTTGAGTGGTTTCTTAGAAGGTAAGAATCATGTCTTAATATTAATGATGTTGAATGTTATGATTTTTCATGGACTGACATAGTGGCAAATTTCAATGTTTCTATATAAGTATTTTATTACAAAATAATTATTTTACTTCGTCAAAGAAGAATTAGCTTTTCTAGCAAATTGCTGCCGTCAAATACCAAAATTTTTATGACTTCAAAACTTGTTCTTCCAATGGAATTTGCTATGACAGAATTTTTCGGTATTTTTGAAGGACATCTAATGAGTGGCAAAATCGCTAAAGATTCTGTTAAGGGTTTTCAACTAGCACAAAAAACAAAAGCAAACCTAATAGTTATAGATGATCTTTACATGAAAAAACTTAATTGATAATCAATATTTTACTTTCAGTCTGCCATTTAATGATTTATTTCTATTTCTCCAACAAAAAAATGAAAATATTTCATGTTCAGCTTCTTCCCTAATGATTTATTTTGGTATCTATGTATTCTATTCGTATAATAAAATTCGATCCAAATTTTTGTAAATTTATCCACAATTTTTACAACATTCGCAATAATTTAATTTAAAAAAAACTGATTGTCTCTCACATCATGATATTTCAGCTGCTATTCGAGCTACAAGGCTTGGGTTGGTAGTATGTATTGAAAAGAGGATAAAATTTTCTCAAATTCTCTACCAAAACTTTCTTTTTATCGGCATTAGTTTTTCAGAAATAAGCCATTAAAAAACTGCAAATTAATGAAAAATTTACTATTGTTTAAATTTTTGTTTATTTTGAAAACTAATAAAGTTAGAAAAAAATTTCCAGTGGTGACCCTTCTTATTTTTTAACGTCTAATTTATTTCCATCATCAGTTTTTACCTAAAACGAAGTGATTACAACCTAACTGCGAAAGAAAAAAAAACAAAACAAAACAGTCCACTTTTTCTTTTATTTTACAATTATTTTATGGTTTATTTTTGAAAAACTGATGATAAAAAAATTAATTTAGTTCTAGATTTGGGAAAATTTTCTTCTTTTTCCACCTGTATCAATTTCAGCTTTCTATCTCCAATAGCTGCTGAGGAATCTTAAGGTGAAAGGGGGAAGGTTTTTTTTTTAAATTTAAATGTTGAAAATGTTGCAAAAATTGTGGATAACTATACTATAACTGGGATTCCAATGTATAAGAAATTGTGCTATTAGATTAAAGCCCCATAAGAGCGTGGGTTCACTTCTCCACAGCTCCTTAAACATTTGGGTTTTTTTTTTTTTCGCTTTATTTTGCTATTTGTGTAAACAAAAAAGAAAAGAAAAGCTAAATTTAAAAATATGAAACATTCATGGTGAGGAGATTACACATTTTGTAAATTTTTACCACTCTTTATAGTACTCCGAAAATTTTTACCCACAAGTGAGAGTGATATAAAACTGGTAGTTTACCTTATGTTCATAATCATTCTCACTGTCACTAAAATCCTAATAAAATATATAAAATAGCCGTAAATGTATGTGTCCACTGCGCCTCTCCTCACAACCTCCAATATGTTGTGGATTTAAGCATACACTTCTTGCTTAAATGTAACTTTTGTAGGTATCAATTTTTTGCATAATTGCGAGCAAAGCCGAAGTATTAAGGCTAGTATCCTCATAAAAAATTTATATTTTGTGTTCACTTTTCCATAATAATGTATGTAATTACTGTTCCATTTTTTAATTAAATGTCACTTATTTTTACTTTTCGTATTACTCAGTGGATGACTTTTCTTTAATTATTTTATACATACTGGATACGTTCCATGTTTAGTCTTCTAGGTCTCACTTTTTACCTCTCATTCTCATTTTATTATTTTTTATATTTATCACAATTTTCATTAATTGTTCATTGTTTTATTATTTTTATGCATACTACTACACTGAGGAGGTACCTCATTCTTCCAATCTAATGCCTTTTGAGTCTTATTTTTTATCTTTTATTCTTGTTTTATTTGCCTGTGATTTGTATGTTTTTATTCCAGTTACTAGGCAACTAAATGTGACATACTTCTTATACTAACATCTTGAGGTGATAAAATTGGATTTAGTTTTCATCAGTTATCACTTACAGATGTGCTTGCTTTTTCAACATAAGTTTTGTCCAACTTTGTAGTGCCTATCCTTCACTCTGGTGTTATTGTAGTATTTCAGGCAAAGTACCCCATTTTCTAATCTTATCAAGGAAGATAATGTTTTTGATTTTTTTTTTTTCATTATAAATGATCCAAGCATATTTCTTAAATCTTGTCTTTAACTTAAACTTATTTATTTCTATCACTACCTACTTTTATTGTTTATTTTTTAATAATTTTTATAAATACTTGAGCTGTGGCTATGTGTACCTCATATATACTTCTCATATATAATGCCTCCAGTCTCATTTTTCACTTCCTATTCTCATGACATATGATTGTTATTTTTTCTTTCTATCATTAATCTTTTTTTTTTCTTTTTCCTTCATTTAGAACTTGTTGAAAATCTAAAATTCCTTCTATGTATAGTGAAAAATATCTTCATTCTAGTTCTTAATTTTTAATTTCTCTTTATATTTCTTATTGAATCATTATTACTTTTTTCTTCAAATAAATTTTTAATTTAGATTATGTATCGAGTATCATTATTCTCCTTTATATTATTATGATTTTTATGTTTTTTCAACATTGTGGTATGCCAGACAGGGTGAACTTGTGTCACCACAACAAAATCCAAAAGACAAAATAACATTCAAAACTTATCATAAGTAAAACATACAGTGATGACAAAGTAACATACCAGAGTCCAATTTAATTCAGATTACAGTAATGGATAATCAGCCATGAGGTCAGATTTGTATCATCAAAACTTCTGTATTTTTACTTTGTTTTTGAAGTTAGCTCATCTTTAAATTGTCATTCACCCCTACAACTATATGACAATGAAACTCAGTAAATAGAATACAGACGCCACATTGGAATGTTATTGCATCAGGCAATATAGCTCTCTTACTTGCAAATTCATGTCTGTACTTGTCATAACCTTCATTTGTCCACCAAATTCATTGACATATTATGATTAAAAGAGAGGAGGTATTTATCCCCTAAAATATACCTAGACTTTTCTAGAATCTTTTTAAATCTTCTAGAAGAACTATCTTAACCAAGCCTCATAATTAGTGGGAGGATAATCTGTCTTCTCATTGGTCAAGCATGACATCATCAGTCTCTCACCACAACTTTTTATACATCTGCTCACAAATTTGTCGCTAATATAAATATTGTAAATGAAATGTAAACTTCACTTCATAAAGAACCTTCCAACAGTCATCTTCTTTAATAACCTTCTCTGGTAACTATTTTAGTTACACAGTCTCTTGTAACAATTAACTGTTAAGGGGCTCAATAGGCAAGTCTGCAACTGTTAGTACAATTTGTTATTGAAGTCATTAAATGTTGACTGGAACTTAGCCTAATTGTTTTGAGTTTATTAATAAATCATAGGCAGTTGCCATCACAAAGTTGGCACCCAAAGAGAAAAAAATTTAAAGTAAATTTTTTTAAATAGAAAATTATAATACACCAAATAAAAATAATAATTGTAAAAATTTTAATTTTTTTTTGAAACTTAGAAAAATTTTGCACTTGTAAATTTTGCAAACTCGAAAAAATTTTCAGTCCAGATTTAATTTTTTCAAAAAGTCAATGTAAAAATTTTTTAATTGTTTAAACTGGCATTATACAAGTATTAATGTAACTGGGAAAATTATTTTTTAAATTTTTGTCAAAAAGTCAAACTTAGCTAATTTCAAAGACAAAAAAGAAAAATTCCACCTGAACCGAAGTACTTAGTACTGTGACATCAAAAACTAGTTAAGTACTCAATGTATGGAAAGGAAGTAGACATCATTGTGAGTAGAAAAAGATTTAATTGAGGAAAAGTCAAATTTTGTTTTATATAAAGTAGGTTATAAATTCTTTAGTGATCTAAAGTACTTTTTTCTGTTAATCTCAAAAACTCCAAGTACCTTGCAAGAAAAGCATTAGGAGCACTCCTAAGGAAAGGAAGTAGAGATTAACTGTGAGTGGAAAAGGATCACCTACGATGAAAAGTTTTTCTGGCCCATTGTAAAATTTTTATCAAAATTAGGACTTAGCCAAAAAATTCCAAAAAGCTAAAAAATTCCACAGATTGGAATAAAAAATTAAAATATGAAATAAAACGATAAAAAGGCTAAAAGAAAAGTATGATTAAAGAATATATGGACAAATAAAAAATTAAAATTCGTTGCGTTTGTTATCCCGGATAGTTGTGAACAAACACACAAAATAAATTCGTGCTCTACGAGATAATATTTAATACGAAATTAAAGTCACAATATACTTCGGTTAACACTTTGTCATAATAAATTCTTATACTTAAATAACTTCGCTTACTTTGTGGATACACGTACGTAATAATCTCTATATACTAATTCTATACCTAATGTTGTCTCACCTCCTCATAGGGTGGACGACTAACTTGGTGGTGTGTAGGAACACCCACAGACTTTGGAGTTCAATGTAGTAGAACTACCTTGAAGCTCTTCAGAAAGGCAAGTGAAGTTTTGGTGTAAATTGATTTACCAAGTGACTTCTTTTTGAGCCTAATATTGTTTACGTTTTCACAAAAGGTACCTTAGGTACATGCCAAAATAGTGCTGACAGTTATGCTGATTAGTTGAACATCTGCATAACTATTAGCCTCATTAATTGGTTTACTAACGGAGGTAATGGTGAATATTTAGAAGAAATATTCGCCGTTAATTGTTGCGGAGTATTTAGGTCAGTGAATACGTTTGTCTGCCTAAATACGACAGAACACAAATTAAAATTTTTGAAATTTTCAACAAAAACCCCAAAGAAATTTTTACCCCCAAATAAGAGGAAATTTTTTTAATAATAATAATATTAATAATTCTGTGGGGACTCACTGGTATGAGGTAAAGGGGCTCGGACCCCTTGACAACAATCGCTGCCCCAAAGAGCAGGCAAATAATCGTCCTTGTGACATTAAACACAAAACTCGTTCGATCGTAATTACCTGTATGTACTTGCAGGTAATGTACAAGTACCGAATCGTGACACAATAAGATGATGTCACGATTCATACACAAACTGGCCAGCCATCTCTTATCTCGATAGGGGATGATGCAACCTGGACCTTCTCACCAACATACGTATTCTCTTATGTACGTGTGTTTGTGTGCATGTAAATAAGCCGTATATAAACCACCCAAATTGGCTCTAAAATCGCCAGTGTTTGGTCTGGTTCTGGCTTACCCGTACTTGTGTATGAAGTGGCTGAACACGCTTAAATTCTGTTGAATTTCCTTCTGGTGAGAATATCTCTCACAACAAGGTATTCCACAGTGGTGACCTCGGCGTGATTTTGGCTACGTCGTGAGGTGTCTTGAGGCGCGTTGTGCTATTACAAAAAATTTAGCGTGGTGCGCTGGCAAAAAACTCACTTGCTCGGCAAATACAAAAATTTTTTTGCAGACTAAGATACCTTTTTAGGTCGTTGAAGTAGAGTCCGCTGAAGTGGGAATTTATACCCCTCTCCCTAAAATATATAAACAAGGAGAAACCAGACAGTAGACCTGGAGGAAGAAGGTTGGACTCAGCCTCCAACCCCCCCAACTCCGACTCGACACTCCACAAATTTAACAAATCTGGAAGAAGGCCCTCAACCAGAATTAGCATGACTGGGAGCTGCAATAAATAAAGAACAACTAGCAGTTAAAATATTGGCCAAAGTTCTGACCCAAAAACACCCGTCGTACAAACACTGGAGCCAGTGTTTTCGACCAGCAAGGAAAGAAGTAGTTATGTGGAATACGCTTGTCATCAGAAAGACACAGCAATGGTCCCACCACCAATGGAAAACCAACAACCATCGCAGGGAGGTAGTAGTCAGCCACAGCTGACACCCGAAGTCTTGGCGCAGATTATGCAACTTTTGCAATTTCAGCCAGGGCAAAACCCCAACTTCTATAGACGGAGGATAGAGATCCTGGAATTTCTACCCAATGAGGTAGACTTGTGGTTGACTCTATTGGAAGGCAGGTTCAAGACGGAGAATATAACGCAGAACCAGCGGTATCTCCACATCTGTGGAGGCATGCCCCCACAGATAATCCACCACATTCCGGATATTATGGAATGCCCTTCTACAGAAGATGATAAATATGCCTGGTTTGTCAAGAAGATCAAAAATGTATTTGGAAAAACAAAGAACGAAATTATTGATGATGTGATGGGTGGTATGAAGATGGGGGATGACAAACCCTCAATCTTCACGGTGAAATTGAGACAAAAGGCGGACAATATAGTAGCCCCTTATGTCATAGGCAACCAATTTTGCAAACAACTTCCACAAAGTGTTGTGCAATGCCTAGCCACCATAGGTTCGACCATGATAAATACTTCCGCAGACTTGGATTTCCTTGCAAAATCAGCAGATAACGCACTCGAATACATCAGGTCAAAACCCGTGGTCAGTGCAGTATCTGCAGAGACTGGAGAACTAGCCCAACTTCAAGCCCAAATAGCTCAGTTGACCGATGAGGTAAAACAGAACAAAAGCCAAAGCTCAATGAAATCCAATAGCAGCTGGTGACAACGATCGAAATCAAGAAACAACAAAAACAACAACAATGGCAACAGCAGAGGATGACAGTCCCAGTCCAGAGACCGAAGATCAAGTTCCAACAACAGGGGTCAGAGTTCAACTCCCCCACATACAACATCTCCCAAAAACCAGTCTTGAAATTGGGATGAAAAGAGTTGTTTCTTCCATAACAGGTTTGGCGCAGAGGACACCAATTGCAACAATAGGTGCAAATGGTGGGGCAAATCCTACACTAAGGAGGCGTCAAACTAGAACAAGGGGCCATCTATGCGGCGGAAGACCCCTCGGAAAAACACTCATGCTGCCTGTTCATTAAGGACAGGACAAATAGGAGATGGTACTTGATAGACTCAGGTGCAGACTTGAGTATATTGCCAGTAAGTAAAAACCAAAAAGTACTTCCTCCAAAATACTATCTCAGTACTGTGAATGTTCAAAACCTTCCAGCCTACAGACTTAAGACCAGCAAAGTTGACATCGGACTTAAGAAAAATATGACGTGGTCCTTCACGGTTGCTGATGTTCCAAACCCGATCCTGAGTGCAGATTTCCTTGCACATTATGTCCTGATCATTGACCTCAAAAACGCCAAACTGATCAATAGTGAAACTAAAAATTGTGTGGATGGCAAAACGCATGCTTACAGACTGGACACAAACATATCCAGCTGTACAAAAGTCAACGGACAACTCTTACGGATCCTGTCTGACTATCCTGGAGTTACTCAACCATCAATTCGCAGGCATCCTACATACAAACACGATATGGTTCATTACATAGAAACCAATGGACAGCCTTGCCATACTAGAGCACAAAGGTTACTGCCTGACAAACTCACAGCAGCACGGGAGTATTTCCATTGCATCATTGAGGAGGGCGTATGTCACCCCTCAAAAAGCTCATGGAGCTCCCATATCCACATGACCAAAAAAGCAAGTGGAGAGTGGCAAATTGTTGGAGACTACAGGGCCTTAAATGCCATAACAGTTCCTGATCACTACACAGTCCCCAATATAATGTACTTCAATGCGAATTTGAAAGGTAAAATGATGTTCACCAAAATTGACATCAACAGGGCTTCCACCAAATTCCAATGGCCGACCAGGACATACCAAAGACAGCGGTTTAAGCCCCCTTTGGATTATTCGAATACCTTCGAATGCCGTTTGGACTTCGCAACTCAGCACAAACTTTCCAGAGATTTATCAATGGACTGTTTAGGGAATTCCCGTTTGCATATGCATACCTGGATGATATCTGCATTTGCTCCGAAGGTGGTGAGCAACAGCACGAGGAGAATGTAAGAGCCGTCGTACAGAGTATACATGCTGCCGGGCTTACTATCAACGTAGGTAAAAGCTTATATGCACAGACCAAAATTGACTTCCTCGGCTACAAAGTCTCGACCAAAGGCATTTCCCCCTTGAAGACCAAAGTAGAGTCAATACTGAACTTCCCAAAACCCTCAAATGTCACTGAACTCAAGCGTTTCTTGGAGATGGTGAACTTCTATAGACGTTGCATGAAGAATACAGCAGCGGAACAAAGTAAGCTATTTGCTCTAATAAAGACAAGTAAAAAGAAAGACAAAACTCCAATCGAATGGAATAAAGAAGCCGAACAGGCCTTTGAGAAAATCAAAGATACACTGGCAAATGCAACTCTATTGGCTCATCCAGACGAAAGTCTGCCATTATGCGTGAGTACCTATGCATCTGATTTTGCTATTGGTGCAACCCTTTACCAATTGGATAAAGACAACAAGAAGTTACCACTAGCTTTCTTCTCGAGGAAGCTCTCAAAAACAGAAAAGAACTATAGCACATACGATAGGGAATTGCTCGGAATTTTTGCTGCGTTGAAGCATTTCAGGCACCAATTTGAGGGTAGATGTTTTTCTGTGTATACTGACCATAAACCCCTAACATATGCCTTCACACAAAAAGTAGAACCGGCATCGCCGAGAAGAGCGCGACAATTAGACTATATTGGTCAATTGACCACCGACATCCAGTATATAAGTGGAGAACTTAACACTATAGCTGATGCCTTGAGTAGAATCGAAGCTATCTTGGCTCCTGCCCAATTACCTTATGCTGAAATAGCTAAAGCACAGCTTAAGGATGCAGAATTGCAAGAGTTGTTATCGAACGATGATACTACTCTCAAATTGAGACAGCGAAAAATTCCCGGTACTGATGTTTTATTAACATGTGACATCAGTACAGGTAAGAATAGGCCATTTCTACCGGTAAAATATCGCAGGTTGGCTTTCAACAGTGTACATAATCTGTCACATACTGGGCCAAAATGTAGTGCTAAATTAATTTTGGCAAGGTTTGTATGGCCACGAATGAAGTCTGACTGCAACAAATGGGCTCGCAGTTGCCTGAACTGTCAAGAATCGAAAGTAGGAAGACACATTTGCTCGCCCCTCAAATCCTTTAAACAAACGGAGTGGTTTAAAACTGTACATATGGACTTGGTAGGCCCATTGCCACCATCTCAAGAACACAGATACCTGTTGACGATAATAGACCGGGCAACACGATGGCCAGAATCAATCCCTCTACACAAGATGACAGCCCCTACAGTGGCTGCAAGGTTATATGATACCTGGATTGTGAGGTATGGCGTAGCAGAAGTCATAATTACAAACCAAGGTCGCCAATTCGAGAGCTCGCTCTTTAAAGAGCTGTCCAATAAGCTTGGTGGTCAACACAGTCATACCACAGCTTACCATCCTCAAGCCAATGGCAAAATAGAGAGATGGCATAGAGCTCTCAAAGCCTCTATCATGTCACATGTTACAAAGAGATGGGTAGAAGTACTTTCTACCATCCTCTTAGGCCTTCGATCTGCCCTACAAACTGATACAGGCCGCTCTGCAGCGCAGTTAGCATTTGGCAAAGAGCTACGCCTCCCAGGGGACTTCTTCACAGAATCAAATGAGGTTAGCCTGAATACATGGTAAGTGACGATAAAAGAATAAAAAGGTTGCAGAGGGAGAACGTAGAAAATATACAGACGGATTCACCAACAAACACAGAAAAATCCGTCGAAAAATGTGAAATAAATGATTCACAACAGAAAACATCAAAAAAGTCTGTAAGATTTTCGGACGATGTTACCACTAAAACATTCGATCCAGGGGCCCCCATAAGCCCACAAAAAAGAGGCAGGCCCCTAGGCAGTAAAAAACGTAAAAATTCCCACCCTTCTTGCATGTCTGAGAGGCTAATGTGAAGAAAATAAAATTTACTCCCGAAAAAGTAATATCCGCTACGTAAGTTTAAACCCGCTAAAAAATATGCGACAAAAATCGGAACTCCGTGAGACAAAAGAAACACTGGAGATAAGCAAACGAGGAATGCCAACAAAAAGAAAACGACAGTAATAAACAAATCCACGTTCGATACGGAAATAAACATCGCAAAGTGTGTTTACCATTAAATACAAAGATAATCTCAACGTTGTGACGTCACAAGTGGAGATTCCTTTGTAATAAAATTCGAAAAATATATTCTATGAGTTTATTTCAGGCATAAATTTGCTTAAAACAATCATTAAGCGCTATCCCCTCTACATACTGATAAGAAGATGTGAAAATAATGAAACGAAAATCGAAAACAGCAGTAAATTCACCCGTTTCAGAACTGTCATAGATCTTGGACGTGTTTTCTGAAATAATATTTTTGGTTCCTTTTTCCTTAACAACCTATTTTAATGTTGCTGCCAACTGATACCATCATGAAGTCCGCCACCTCCCAGACTGCTCGAAGAACTGCTGAGCTCTCACAAACTCAGTGGAAAATCGAGCAGAAAACAGAGCTGGATTGGATAGAGGACGAGCTGCTCAAGGACACAACTCCTCCCATAGATAAAGTCCTAGTGGAGATGACAACTCCGCTTCCCCCAATAGTCTCTCCTCCCTGGTCACTGCTGGAACCCACCCCGATTCCAGAACCCTCAAAATTGGAGTGGAAGCCCACAGAGACCAGTGAACCGATGAAGTTCCTCTTCAAAGCAGAGAGGGCAGCGAACAAGAAAACAAAGATGGCTGCCCTAGCATCAGAGACTTCAAACTCCCCGATGTTAAGAAAACCACTTTTCAAGCGACCTCTGCCCCCTCACTCCCACCACCACGGGGAGTATCTGTGGGGACTCACTGGTATGAGGTAAAGGGGCTTGGACCCCTTGACAACAGTTGCTGCCCCAAAGGGCAGGCAAATAATCGTCCTTGTGACGTTAAACACACAAAACTCGTTCAATCGTAATTACCTGTATGTACTTGCAGGTAATGTACGAGTACCGAATTGTGACACAATAAGATGATGTCACAATTCGTACACGAACCGGCCAGCCATCTCTTATCTCGATAGGGGATGATGCTACCTGGCCGTTCTCACCAACGTACGTATTCTCTTACGTACGTGTGTTTGTGTGCGTGTAAATAAGCCGTTTATAAACCACCCTTATTGGCTCTAAAATTGCCAGTGTTCGGTCTGGTTCTGGCTTACCCGTACTTGTGTACGAAGTGGCTGAACACGCTTAAATTCTATTGAATTTCCTTCTGGTGAGAATATCTCTCACAACAAGGTATTCCACAAATTCATATTTTAGAAATTTTAGAAATAATAGACCCTTTAATAATAACTTAAAAGGAAGAAATTTTTATAATAAAGACAAAATTTTTATAATAATCCAATACCTATAAATTAGGTTCAACAATAAAATAATTTAATTGCAGTAACGTTTCCTTAAGAAAATAATTTAAACAACTATTAGGAAACCATACAGTAAAAGAATTTACTATAGGAGAATGGGTAAACATTGCAAATAATTACAAAAAATACATTTTTGATCTAAAAAAGTTTACAATCATTACATCTGCAACAAATAGTGAAATTCAAAGCAGTCTTTATTTACCATGGGACGTATGTGAAATGAAAACTTTGGGTCTATTAGACTGTGGAGCAAAATCTGCATTAATTTACAAAAAATTAGTTAAAAATCTAAAAATTACCCCAACAACTGATAAATTCTACATCGCAAATCAAGCACAATTAGAAATTTTAGGAAGATCAAAAATACCTATAAATTTTGAAGGATATGCATTTTTAACTAACGCATACATCGTAAAAGATTTGATAGAAAACGTAATTACATGCTATGACTTTTTAGAAAGAAAAATAGGGTTGTAATGGCTTTTTTAGAAAGAAAATTTTCAATCCTGTGTAAGAATACAACAATTTCTATCCCTCTTGAGAAAATGAAAAATAAAAAAGAAACAAATTATATTTGAGATAAAGAAACAATTGAGATAAAAACCAAAGATGCAATAAATTTACAAATACTGCCTCTAACAACTAAGTTGGAACCAAATAAAACTTTCAAACATAAAACCCAATTAAAAATTATTAAAAAAATAATAATGTAAAAATTTATAACCAAAGCCAAAATTTAAAACACCTATGAAAAAATCAAGTTTTAGGAATATTAAATTACAAAATGGGAAAAATTAACAAATGAAACAATTTAAATATTGGAAAAAAATAATACACCCAAAGAAGAAAAATTATCAAATAATGAAGGTGTGGAAGTAAAATGATCAGAACATTTGACCCCTTACGAAAGAAAATTAGCAATTCATAATTTGAAAAAATATATAGACCTAATTTACTCAACACCCATGTGGGGATTTTTTCCTCTTTTCATCCCTCAGGGCTTGGCCCTGCGTCAACAGATGGGTCGCAGACCAAAGTCCGCAACCCATACTAATTGTGCATTGCACATTAAACGAACTTTATCGTCTGTATGCACTCATACAGACAATGCGTTTCTATGTTTACCGTGAGTTGGTAAACTGAGGCAAGTGAGTATGTATTAATTACATACTCACTGACAATATACGTGCTGCGGTCCGTATAAGGTAACGCCTCGCCTTTGGACGATTGCCCCAGTTAGGAAATACGCTTAATGTACGGTAAGGCATCTTAAACCAACTGGCTACCGGTACTGAGAAATAATTTGGTCGCCCGCACGTAAACCACTGTCTCCCTCTTAGGTTCCATGAACCCCGTGTAGGAAGCATCTACCTACACCAAACAAGCCACAGTGGTGACCTTGACATTGCTACAGTGGTTCAGGCATGAAAACGCTTGACAAGCGAGAAATTGCTCTGCTGATATGTGTGGCTAGGACGCGACTGTTTCATTGGCTAGAAATAGCTGATGCGACTTAGGTGACTATTAGTCGACTGCGAGTGAGAAATTTACCCCCTATACCAAATAAACATTGCCATAACCGGATGGATCAACAAAATCTCGGTAGAACAGGCACAAAACATCTGCTAGATAGGTAATAGTCCTACAATAATTTCTGCTACAAATTCGGTTAAGCTGGATTTCCAAAAATTGAGAAATCGAAAAATAATAAGAAAAATAATGCTAAAAAATGACGATACTAAAATGCCTGGAACTTCAAACGAGAATCCAGAGAAAAAAGAAGGTAGGTTACTGGCTGAAAAACAAGCTCAGATAAAAAAAGAGCAAAAGAAAAAAGAATTGCTCTCTGAATTGGACAAGGTTAGAGACAACCAAAAATCTCCCAATAAGTCAAACTAGAGAGAGGGGTTGTATCAGCGGCAACCAATCTCTCAGATAACAACTCTTGCCACCTGTTCATACAGGACAGGTCAAAAAGGAAAGAATTTCTTGCTGACTCAGGCGCAGATATAAGCTTACTGCCAGCCAAAATTAAGCATAAGAACAATACTCCGAAATCCCAATTAAATGCAGTAGATAACTATAGTTTTTCTGCATATGGAATTAAAAAATGAAAAGTAAATATAGGTTTTAATAAATCAATGAAATGGACTTTCACCATAGCTGATGTCAAATACCCTATATTAGGAGCAGAATTCTTAGCCTATTATGGACTATTGATTGATCTTAAAAATAAACAATTAATAGATTCAACAACCGGTGAACACATAAAAGGAAAAACTAAAAATTATCAAATAATTAATATAATTAATGCGTGCACGCAATCAAATGATAAATTTGTCAATATATTGACAGATTTTTGTGGTATCACCGAATTAACTTTTAATTCAAATCCTACATACAAACATGACACAGTTCATATAATAGAAACTGTAGGACAACCCTGTGTAGCCAAAGCAAGACGCTTAGCTTCAGATAGATTAAAAGTGGCTAAGGATGCATTCGATAGAATGGTAAATGTGGCGATGGGTGGTCGATGACGAACGAGTGTGTATTACACACTCGTCGACCACCTAGTGGGCCAGTGGGGTAAAACCCACGAACTACCTTTTTGTGCTCACGGCTGTACATTTCGTCTGTGCAGCTTAATTGTTTACTGGGCTCGCTCACACACATACTACTACGTAGACACACAACCGACCTGATTTGGTATTTGTGTGGTGTCGTGTACACTAATACACACACCCACAAGTGATGACCTCCGACGTAAGTATTTTATTTTTGTTGTTGACGTTTCACCGTCAACATGGAAGGAACCGTCACCTCCTTCCCCTCCGCTTCCAACTAGCTTGGAAACAACAACCAATCGGCTTCCAACAGCTTATTTCCCAAGCCACACCCCTTCTTCAAACGTTGGCATACCCGCCAACAACTAAGGAAGTAATTCAGTCGGCTCTTGTCAGCCAACAGAGAAGGTTCTCCTTCTCCTTCCCCTTTCCCTCGTTGCTCGTCGGTACTTAAGTACCAACCAACGTCCACAAAAATCAGTTGGCATTCGACTGCTGACGGAGAAGGTTTTCCTTCTCCTTCCCTTTCCATCTCCCTATTTTTTCATTTTTCCCTCTTCTCTCCCCAGGCTCGACGTCAGTACGCAAGTACCAACCAGCCATCCCAAAGAGAAGCAAACAGTCGGCAATCAGCTGCCGACAAGGAAAGTGTAAACTTAGCCTCCTTTTTCAATTACCACCATGGCCTCCAAACTAACCCCGTCATCCCTCGACGACCTGGTTCTCCCGCTGACGCCTGCGAAGGCCACAGTCAGCAATCCTCCCAGGAGGATGGAGAACCAGCCCAAACCCACGTCTACCATCCACTCAATGCCGCATGTCAGCATGCAGTTCGTTGAATATACCGACAAACTTGGCGATCCCGCAGTCCTCTACTCTTGTAAATTTTGGTCCATTCCTCGACAACTACCTCCCAGGCGAGGAACTTCCGGTCAACCAGCACCAGCCGGTTGACAGTTCCACGTTGAGGTTATCACCCATCCTCGGTCATCAATCGCACTGGCAGGAAGCAAATTCCGCCGCAATTGGATGTACCACCTCGCCTCCCTTACAAGCTCATCCACCACGGTTATTAACAGGCCTTCCACCATTCAACACTGAGAATGTGCGTCTCTGGCTGCAGCAGATTGAGAATCTTGCTCGCGCCAGCGGCAATACCAGCGAGTCTCAGCTCTACCTGGCGATCTCCGGCCACTTGCTGACCCAGGTAGCCAATGCTGTGTCAGAACTACTCTACAGTTCCGACGACTCGCTGCACACTTGGTCGAACCTCCGCAATCAAATCCAGCAGGAAATTTCCCCTTCCTCCTACACCCGGATTAGAATCCTGTTGGAAAACACCCATCGTCAACCTTCCGAGAGGCCTTTGGCATACCATTGCCGCCTCGTCACCCTAAACGCAGGAAGAGTCAATGACGATGTCCTCCACAACCTTCTTTTCCAATCCCTCCCGGTCAATATCCGCCAGACATTGGCCAAGACAAAGCCCGCAACCTCTCGACAGGCAGCACTCGAAGCTGACGAGACAATAGCTCTCGAGCAAACCTTTCCGTCGACATCCCCTGCGACCAGCACCATCTCCTGCTATCGCAACTCCTGCGGCATCCCCGTCGACTGCACCAACGACTAATTCCTCGGAGTTAGCCACTATTACCCAGCTGCTTCAATACCTCTTGGCTGGAAAACAGGTGAGTTCCATTGACCCCCCTAAAGATCCTGCCCTGTTCCCCGAACATAGGCGTTCGCGTTCACGCGATGCCAAGTCCAGAGACAGAGCACACTCTCGTGACTCTAGCTCAGGTCGTTCGAAACCACGGACGACGCTACAAGTCATCGATGGTAAGAGACCGGTAAATACCCGCTCCCCCTCCCATTCCTGTGATGGCTACTGTTGGTATCACCAACAGTTTGGGAGGAAATCGCGCAACTGCTCTGACCCCCCATGTTCTTGGTGGGACAAACCCCAAAATCGCAACCCCCGCAATTCCAAATCCACTACTCTTTTGGGAAATGAGTAAATGAGTCAGTCAAGATGGCAGTCCCACTCGTTTTCACCTCAGTCCGTCTATTCATGGAAGATCTGCTTAGCGAGCATCACTTCCTGGTCGACACTGGCACGGAGATATCGGCTATACTTCCAACCGCTGAAGACCGGAAATGTTACGCCAAGCTCCAAATCTACGCTGCGAACCAAACTCCAATTAGTACTTACGGAGTTAAGCTGGTGCAGGTAGATTTTGGCCTTCGTTGAGAATTCAAGTGGGCCTTTATCATCGCTGATATTGCTGATCCCATCATCGAAGCAGACTTCCTTAGCCACTACCAACTGCTTCCCGATGTCAGCGAAGGGCACCTCCTTGATAAGACCACGGGACTTGACGTAGTAGGTAAACCTCACCCTATCAACTATCCCCCGGAGATTTGCCTTACCATCGCTCACTCAAATAGTCGATTCCAAAAAATCCTCGACAAATTTCCCGGCGTAACCGGTAAAGAAGGCTTACACCTGAGGATTTCCCCTACCCAAGTCACCCACGATATCGAAACTGTAGGTCGACCGGTGTTTTGCCGTGCCTGTCGTCTACATCCCGAGAAGTTAAAGGCAGCCTGCCTTTCCTTCCAAACCATGCTCGAACATGGTGACTGCCAACCCTCCAAAAGTGCCTGGTCATCCCCCTTTCACATGTACATGAAGCC
Source organism: Ericerus pela (assembly GCA_011428145.1). Lineage (NCBI taxonomy): Eukaryota > Metazoa > Arthropoda > Insecta > Hemiptera > Coccidae > Ericerus > Ericerus pela. Next base: position 198,814 of record WOFM01000156.1, on the reverse strand, counting down.
CGACAAAACATGGCGCATGCTTGGTGACTACAGAGCACTCAACGCACAAACTATCCCCAACAAATACCCTGTCCCGAATATTATGGATTTCCACGCCAGACTAGCTGGTGCCAAATTATTCACCAAATTAGATCTCGTGCGGGCGTTTAACCAAGTCCCGATGACCAAAGAACACATCCCTAAAACAGCCGTAATAACCTCCTTTGGTCTCTACAAATTTCCCTATATGCCCTTCGGACTTCGAAACGCCGCCCAAACCTTCCAACGGTACATTGATGGATTGTTGCGAGACATCGACTACGCCTACGCGTACATTGATGACATCCTCATTACCACCTCCAACCCCGATGAGCTCGAAGAACGTGTTACCGAGGTCATTCGGCATATTTACAACGCTGGCCTCACTGTCAACGGTAACAAGTTTGAACATGAACGTGAAGAGCTCACCTTTCTTGGCCATCGAGTCAACAGCTCAGGTATCAAACCTACTCCCGAACGTGTCCAAGCTGTACTCGATTTCCCACTTCCCAAAACCGTTCATGACCTTAGGCACTTTCTCGGAATGGTGAATTTCTACCGGTGTACAATTAAACATTGCGCTCACATTCAGAGTAAACTCTTTGCACTTATCCACTCCAATAAAAAACGTGACTTAACCCCGATAATTTGGACTGACACTGCCAAAACCGCCTTCCACGACCTAAAGCAGGCGTTAGCAAATGCTGCTCTTTTGGCGCATCCTGACGAGTCGAAACAACTCGTCTTGGCAACCGACGCGTCTAACCATGCGATAGGGGCTACCCTCTATCAACACGGTGCCGGATCGCTAGAGCCTTTGACATTTTTCTCCCGCAAATTATCTGACACTGAACGCCGATATCCAACATACGACCGTGAATTATTCGCTGTTTTTGCAGCGGTGAAGCACTTCGGTAATCTGGTCGAAGGGCGTGTTTTCTCCATCTATACGGACCACAAGTCCCTCACGACTGCCCTGTTTCAGGCGTGCGAGAAAGCTTCACCACGCCAGCTAAATCAACTAGAGTATATCTCGCAGTTTACGATGGATATTTGCTACATCAAAGGAGAGGACAACATAGCCACAGATTGTTTGTTGCGTATATCAATCTCCACCATTACCTCTCCCTGTGTTGTGCCTTACAATGAAATGGCCCTTTGCCAACAACACAACCCTCAACTTGCCCAATACCTTGCAGACCCCAACTCTGCTCTCATCCTCGAATTGTTCAGAGTACCCAGACACATGTTACTCTTAACGTGCGACACATCCACGGGGAAAAAACGACCCTTCGTACCCGCCAAATATCGGAGAACCATCTTCGATTCGATTCATGGGCTCTCGCACCCGAGCGGCCGGACAACTGCCCATCTGATCACTAATCGATTCATTTGGCCTGGCCTAAGATCTGACTGCCTACATTGGTCGAAAGAGTGCACCACATGCCAACAAGCCAAAATCAGTAGACACACCGAAGCCCCTCTCCAAGCTTTCCACCCTACCGATCGCTTAAAGCATGTGCACATCGATATCGTGGGTCCGTTGCCGACGGTTAGCGGTCCTCGTCATTGTCTGACAATGATTGACCACGCCACACAGTCGCACCCCATTGGCCAGTCTTCTAGTCGAACAGCTGATGCCATGCTCAACGACAAACCAATTGCGATTCCCCTTCCCCTCTCCCACTCGTCCAAGTCGGCTCACGCAACTGACGACAAGTCAAGCGTTGTAGACGACGATGTATTACGAAAATTGTTTCGTGGCGCCACCCAGTCGCATAAGTACGACGCGTCTTCATCATTGGAAGACGAACAGGCCCCGCCTACAAAACAAACTCGTAATATTAATGTGCAACAACAGCTGACGCAACCGCACCTTCGCTTGTGTTTACAAGACAAAAATAAACGGCATTTACTGTCAAGAAAACGAGTAAAATTCGTGTTTTAGAAACTCACTCTTCTCTTGACGCGTCCGGCTGTTAAATACTCTTCATCGAATGCTATTCATCAGGCGCTTTTACTCATATTTCACGTAGTGTAATAGACTGGTGAAATATCCCAAGAGCGTCTTTCTCCCAGCATTCCCGACATCTCGGAAGATGAAGAAACAGCCCTTTTAAGGGCTACTCCTCCTCCTACAGAGGGTGGTAACAGCAATGCACCTTCGTCTCCTCGTGCAGACGATCATCGCTCCCCCTCTCCCACCTTCTCCCCCCTGACATCACCAGCTGACATTGCCCTGTCTCCTTCCTCTACGGCTACTGCCACCTTTCCACCGGTGAAGCAGACATCGCCTGTGTCCTCTACATCAGATCAAGTATCGGCGTCATCCGTGACGCTTACCTCTGTCGGACCTGCACAAGAGGGTACAAGCCGTACTCCTTCTCGAGTACCGCAATGGCAATTGACGCTGAGGCAGAGGGTGGAGTCTGCTGCCAGGGGTCAAGGTGTGCCCCTTTGACAGTACCAGCCTGCTCCTGGAGTGGCGGCTCGGGGCTCTGAGCTAGTACAGCGCGGCCTTGTCCGTAACTCTTGTTCTCGGGTTTTTGTTCCGCTCCCCAGGAAGACCACGTACTCATTGGAGACACCACCTCACGCTCGGACCGCTGTACAACTAAGCAATGCGCGGATTGACACCCACACATTTGCCGAAGTTGTACAATGCGTTCAATCTAAGGGACCTTTGCCCGGTCCTCAATCGTCTTCCTTGGCGAGTCTCCCCTCTGGGGAATTCCCGCCGCTCAAGATGGTCAAACAGATTGAACCACTTCCCCTTCGGAAGTACCGAGCAAAAGCAACTGCCACGTTGCGTACCAGCGTTTTTAAACGTCTGTCTGCAGCAACAAAGCGGTCCCTCCAACCGTCGACTTCCAAAGTCACGGAGGCACCAGTAGCCACAAGAAAGGTATCGTTGGTCCCAAAAGGCAAGTCGCCTCTACTTCGCCCTTCTGTCGCACCGACTACCCAGGAAGAGACAACGATGGATGTTGACCCAACTCCGGCCCCAACCATCCATCTCCCCCAACCCCTACGTCGGTCCCTCAATGCGTACTGTCTCCAATACGCGAGGAGGTTGAACCGACAAGAAGTGCTGCCATCGATAACCACTCCACTATCGACCTAACGGCAACACCTTCGCCGGAAAAAGTCCCCGAGCCTCAGCCGTCCACCTCTTGCGCTAAGAGTCCCCCGGCTGATGGCAAACCGGCGAAGCGTCCTTGTTTGAACCGTAAGGCAGGTGGCCACGCCCGGCGTGAATCTCGCGCTCGCGGTCTCTCCTACATGGAACTCAAATGGGACAAAAGATGCGGCAAAACCTGGTCCCAAACCCCCACTCCATCACTGGCTTCCATACAGGAGCCTACCTTGTCTGTGGTACAGCCCCCTGTATGGCAACCGGTGGTACCTCCTGTATCACAGAATCAAACACTGCAGTCGTGGGAGCAATTTACCGCCGCCGTGCTCACAGCACATAATGCCCTGCCACTCGCCCTAGCGACAACACCAATGCCACTTCCCCAAGTTGTGATGCCTCCACCCGGAATTCCCATTCCCCCGCATCTACAACTCTCGGCATCGGTCTATCCTCCGGCCCTGGTTATTCCGCCTTTAATGGCGCCACCAGTAACGTACCAGCCACCCCTCATGAACATTCCCACGTCTCGTCCCCAGACTCTGCTCATGAGATCCCAAACTCGAGTGCACCCTACTCCACAGCCTCGACCACCCCATACACGTCCATCCCATCCCCCCCTCCCAGCCAACTTCGGTAAGCCCAAACCAAAGAGACCTGGCGGTCCTACTATGTGAACAACATCCGTGAGCATAGTAGTGAACACCGCGCCACACTTGACTGGTGTCACAGGTCACCGTAAGTTTCCTTGGAAACTTACTAGGAGGAGAGTGGTGTGGCAACGGGTGGTCGATGACGAACGAGTGTGTATTACACACTCGTTGACCACCTAGTGGGCCAGTGGGGTAAAACCCACGAACTACCTTTTTATGCTCACGTCTGTACATTTCGTCTGTGCAGCTTAATTGTTTACTGGGCTCGGCCCGCACACATACTACTACGTAGACACGCAACCGACCTGATTTGGTATTTGTGTGGTGTCGTGTACACTAATACACACACCCACAGTAAAAAAGGAGTCTGTAGATCCTCAAATAGCTCATGGAGCTCACCCATTCATATCATCCCTAAGCCAGGTGGAAAATGGCGAGTAGTAGGTGATTACAGATGCCTCAATGCCCAAACAAAACCAGATAGATATCCAGTTCCGAATATCATGGATTTTAATATAAACATGAAAGGAAAAGATCTATTTACCAAAATTAATATTAATTGGGCTTTTCACCAAATACCTATGGCTAAAAACCATATTGAAAAAACGGCACTAATAACTCCATTTGGCCTCTTTGAATATCTTCGAATGCCATTTGGATTAAGAAATTCTGCACAGACATTCCAGCGATTCATAAATGGTGTATTGAGAGACATACCATATGCTTATGCATACATAGATGATATTTGCATATGCTCCAGTGGTGGCATTGAAGTGCATGAGAAGAAAGTGAGAACCATATTACAGCGTCTGCACGCTGCTGGTTTAGCTATCAATCCTGGTAAATGCGAGTATGCAAAACCAAATATTGATTTTCTCGGGTACAACATTACTTCTGCTGGAATTGCCCCTCAAAAAGTCCGGGTGGAGCCAATAATAAAATTCTCTAAACCTAAAACAGTCACTGAATTAAGATGATTTTTAGGGATGACAAACTTCTATCGACGTTGCATAAAAAACGCAGCGGCGGAACAAGGCAAATTATTCGATTTGATTAAAACAAATAAAAAACGTGATAAAACTCCTGTCATTTGGACAGAAGAAGCCAATTTAGCATTTGAAAAAGTAAAAAATATGCTGGCTAATGCGACATTATTAGCTCACCCAGATGACAGTCTGCCATTATGCATAGCAACAGGCGCATCAGACTGCAATTGGTGCAACATTGTACCAAATTGATAATGATCAAAACCAGCTTTTATCATTTTTCTTGAGGAAACTATCAAAGGCTGAGAAAAATTATAGTACGTACGACAGGGAGCTATTGGCAATAAATGCTGCAATCAGGCAATTTAGGCATAATGTAGAAGGTAGAACTTTTACTGTGTATACAGACCATCTACCTATCACACATGCATTCCAGCAGAGAGCAGAACATGCATCGCCAAGGCAAATGAGACACTTAGAATTCATAGGCCAATTTAAAACAGACATCAGGTATATAAAAGGGGAATTAAATACACCCGCTAATGCTCTGAGCCAAATAGAATCTGTCTCAGTGCCATCTCAGTTGCCCTATGCTGAAATAGCCATTGAACAGCTAGGTGATGAAGAATTATTAAAATTGATATCTTCAGACAAATCAAGTCTACAACTGAGACAAAAAAGACTCCCTGGCACAAAAATCATGTTAACATGTGATGTGTCCCAAGGTCAAGAATGACCCTATATCCCACAAAAATATAGGAAAATGGCGTTCGACAGTGTTCATAATTTATCACACACTGGACCTAGGAGTACGACTAAATTAATGACCTCGAGATTTGTATGGCCCAATATAAAAAAAGATTGCAACAACTAGGCCCGTGCTTGTCTAAATTTCCAGAAATCTAAAATTGGCAGACACACGAAATCAAAACTTGGGAAATTTAGACATACTGACAGATTCAAACACATTCATGTAGACTTAGTTGGTCCATTACCACCTTCTTGTGGCTACAAGTATCTGTTGACCATTATAGACCGAGCTACTTTCTGGCCCGAAGCAATTCCACTTACAGAAATGTCAGCCCCAACAGTGGCTACAGAAATATACTCAATGTGGATTGCTAGATATGTTGTGCCCCAAAGCATAACTACAGACCAAGGTCGACAATTTGAAAGCCAAATATTCAACGAGCTAATAAAGACCTTGGGTGCTAAACACTGGTCCACCACCACTTACCACCCACAATCTAATGGGAAAGTAGAAAGGTGGCATAGGGCTCTAAAAGCCTCAATTATGGCACACGACACTAAAAGATGGATTAATAGACTACCAACCATCTTATTAGGCCTCCGATCAGCCTTGCAAACAGATACTGGACACTCAGCTGCCCAACTAGCACTTGGTGAGGAATTGCGCTTACCAGGGGACTTTTTCTATGAAACCAAAGAAACTAACCCCGAAACTTTAGTACAAAACATAAAAGTCGACGCAAGTTAATTTTTAAAACAAGCTGCAACTCATGGCAAACCTAAAACCTATGTCTCAAGACACTTAGCGACAACTACGCACGTGTTTTTATGAGAAGAAGGGATGAAAAAAGCTTTGCAGAAACCCTACACCAGTCCCTATAAAGTAGTGGATAGAACAGAAAAAACGTTCACCCTACTCATAGCTGATAAAGAAAAAAAAGTCTCAATAGATCGTTTCAAACCTGCATTCTTAATAGCAGATGATAAAGTCAATGTCAGGAAAAATTTCAAGGAAAATAATATGGATACTGACATAAACATAGTCAAAAATCCACAAGAAATTGTCGAACAAAATACCAACACACAAAAGCTACATACACAGCCAGAAATAGTACAAGAAACACATAGCGATGTACTCAAACCAAATTTAAAAAAAAACGGTTGAAAAAACCAAAACAAAAAAATCAGTCAAATTCGATGACAATGTACGAAAATACTACTACGATCCAAAAACGCCTATAAAACCCAATAAAAGAGGCAGGCCTAAAGGTAGTTATAAAAAATGAAATCAAATTCCGAGTTGTAGATCAAAAAGGTTAGCTCAACACCAAAATAGCTAAACTGAAACATGATCACAAATACAAAATTCACTCATACAAAAACCACCAAATTCCCAAACCATAGAAAAATAAATGGTTATAAAAAAGCAAAATAAATTTATTCACCATTAACAACTGCATCAAAACATAGCAGAAGGTTAAACAATAATAAAAACATCAAAAAATGGTCATAAAAATCAAAAATAAATCTTCCGCCTCCAGGATTCGAACCCAGACGTAGAGAAGAAAAATGTGAAAATAAATCAGCTCGAAAATAAAACATCTATTGTGAAATTCAAAATAAATTCACGTGCGTTTTTATAAAAACAGAATTCAGCTGACGAACAATGAGAAACGGTGCAACTGCAATGACACACTTCCTTATCGCAGAACATACCACAACATACGTTACGATAAGGATATCGCACCACCGTTCCTTATCGCATTGACCTATATAAAAGAATAAAGTTCATTAACTCGAATACGTTGACCCACATAAAAGCACGTGGTAATTCAAATCAACGAATTTTGCTCTTAGAAACTTCTACGTGGGAATTTCTTAATGGTGGGAAAATACTAAATCTTTTATGCTGAGATGAATTATGATAAACTCGACGACAAATTTGTACCAAATGAAACAGCCAAGAGCGATACACAAATCATTCGTTTGTCGATTACGCTCCGAGCAACATCGCATTCTAATTTCATGTAATTTGTTCAATTCCAACACCTATTTTCTGTGCCCAAATCGCTTTTTTTCTAATATTTTCCATTTGTCTTAATTGACACTTGCATCTCACCAAAAAATGTCTTCCATTAATTTTTCTGAACCTTTGCTCGACTATGAGGAAGCCCTCCTCGCAGAAGAGCAGAAACAGAGTAATCGGGAGCATGACATCATGCTTTCCCAACTTTCCTCATCTGCGTGCAATCTCGCTTTGAATTCCACCCCGAGGCCAGAGGTCAGTTCAGTCATAGCTGAAATGACCCAACCTCTTCCTCGCCACCCTTGGATGCTTCACGATCCATGATCACCCCCATGGACATGGACCCATCTAGGAGCATTCAGCCTTCTTGCTCCAAAATCACAGTCCATAGACTGGACACCCGTATACAAGCTTTCGTCCAACAAAGGAATTCTATTCCCAATGTGAATTCCAGAAACTCCACCTATGTGATTAGGCACAAAAATAAAAAGAGAGGAGGATCTCGTGCAAATTATAACCAGCGGAGGATCCTCAATTACAATATGGGGACTTTTACTGGCCATGCCTTAGGCCAAGCCCTCCGCAATATCCTCTTTGGAGGATTTAGGTCTTATAGAGGATGTAATCCCACCGGACAATCTTCAGTCCAACGTCCCCCCAACTTTTAAGTAATGATGGGACTTAGTCTTTTCTTACAAAAATACTAGGGGGGGAGTGGCTGTGGGGATTTTTTCCTCTTTTCTTCCCTCAGGGCTCAGCCCTACATTGACAGACGGGTTGCAGACCAAAGTCTGCGACCCATACTAATTGTGCATAGCACGTTAAACGAACTTTATCGTCTGTATGCACTCACACAGACGATGCATTTCTATGTTTACCGTGAGTTGGTAAACTGAGGCAAGTGAGTATGTATGAATTACATACTCACTGACAATATACGTGCTGCGGTCCGTATAAGGTAACGCCTCGCCTTTGGACGATTGCCCCAGTTAGGAAGTACACTTAGTGTACGGTAAGGCATCTTAAACCAACTGGTTACCTGTACCGAGAAATAATTCGATCGCCCGCACGTAAACCACTGTCTCCCTCTTAGGTTTCATGAACCCTGTGTAGGTAGCATTTACCTACAACCCAAAAAAATCAACATTAACAAAAGTACCACCGCAACATCTAAATTTAAAATATGAAGAAGCAGTCTGAAAACAAAATTATAAAATGGCATTTAGAGAATGAACAGAATGTCTCAAAAAAATTAAATAATTGTAAGATGTAAGAGTTGTAAAAAGACAAAATTCAACAAACAAATCCCAGATATTTCTTAAAGAAAAAACACCTGACAGAACATTTAGACCATTAGTAGATTATAGAGTTGTAAACAAAAAAATTATTAAAGATACTGCAAGAGTACCAAGAATAATACTGTATGACCATGCTTAAGAAATAAAAAATATTTTACAACAATAGATTTAAATTCAGGATATTTTCAAAAACCTTTAGATGAGGAATGAAAACAAGAAATAGGAATTAATATAGATGGTGTAGGTTACATATTCAATTCTTTACCAGTGGGAATTAGCATTAGTCCTTCAATTTTTCAAACTGTAATGACAAGAATATTTTCAGACATTTTATGGTATAAATTAATAGTATATTTAGATGACATATGTGTATTCTGAGACATATTCGAAGACTGTCTTCAAAATACTCTAATAATTTTGGATCGCCTAAAAAGTTCAGTTTTAAACTAAAAACAGAGAAATGTACAATAAATCAATATAATTTTTAAGATATAAAATTTCATTCGATAAACTAGGACCCAGTGAAAAAACATTAGATGTGATTAGAGAAATAAAACCACTGAAAACATTAAAACAAATAAGAATATTCATAGGTTTAATGGGATAGTACAAAAAAATGTTACGCAACTTTTCAACAAAAAAATGCTACCACTTGACAAAATTTTAGAAGGAAAAGATAGCAACTCTAACAAAACAATTTTATGGCTACCAGAACGTCAAAAATGTTTTTACAAAATGAAAGAAATCCTATTAACAAATCCTGTCTTAGCAATCTATGACCCAAATGCAGTCAAGTATGGAGATAGATACTTCAAAATATGCTATCGGTGCAGTCTGTTGTCAAGTAAACAAATCAGTAGGACTAAAACACCCAATAGGCTATTTTTCAGAAAATTAAAAAAAAAGCAACAAAACTTATGTTCATTTGATCCAAAAATGTTAGCTAAATTACACAATCTTTCCAACATTTTAGAGATTTTCCAATTAGATGTGAATTTATAATCTTTACCAACCATCAACCACTTATATTCCAACATAGATTCAGAACTCCATCACCTAGATTAGCTAGATTCGTGTCAAAATTAAATAAAATTACCTTTAAAATAAAATATATAGCTAAAAAAAAACAATATAGTTGCAGATTATTTATTAAGACGCCCTCAGAGATAATAGAGGAGTGTAAATTTAAAAATGGTATGTTTCAAAAGACGAATAAAAATAATTCACTCGTTATAAGATCTAAAATAAAATTACTAAAAGTACTTCTGACTAATAATAATAATAATAATAATAATAATAATAATAATAATAATAAAATAATCATCTGAAATTAAATGGTTAAAACCAAAAATTGTAATCTCAAGAATTGATATGAATAAAAGAAATTCATCGCAGAATTGTAGTAATATTGAAGAAATGCCAAGTACAAGTGCTAATTCTGGAAAAAATCATGATCCCATTAATACCATCGAGAATAAAATACCCCAACTTCAACAACTCCAGAAAGAAGACAATTTCTTCGGAAATGTATATAAAATTTTAAACCATGAAAAAACACTTTATGAAATACCGCTCTGGCAAAAAAATAAAATATGTAGAAATTTACATCAATACTTTTTAGATGAAAATGACATAATTTGCAAAAAATTGGAAAAAAGTAAGAGTATAACGCAGAGGCTATTTTTTATAGAACTTACTGTAAGAATTGTCACTACCAGAATATCAAACCATTTTTGAAATTTTCAATTCCCCAGTGGCTTCTGTGAACTAAATTAGAACTCAACATCGAAGTGGCTGACATCTGGTGGTCATATTTTAAAGTTCTGCAAATCACTGAAAAATCACATGAGTAAAAAATGAAAATTATATGTTTATTCCACTATAAAATGTTCTTATCATCAAATGACACTAGCGCACCCAGGTGTGTTGAATCCCAAAATTTAAATTATACTGCTAAATTTTCTGTTAGATAAAGATTTATTTGTATTTTTAACCGACTGCAAAAAAAAAAAAAAAAGGAGCAATTTATCAGCTCAATCCATATACATGTTTTTGTTTCTTTTTTTGTTTTTTTAATGTTTGTTGCAGCATAATTTTTCAACCTGAGTATCCATTTTGATGGACTTTTTTTCTAAATGATAGAGGATGATCCCATTAAATTTTTTTAGAATCAACGAGGTAGTTTTGGAATTGTCTTTATTAAAGTGAATCTTGAGTAGATCTATGTGGAGTCGAAAGGTTGTGAGTTCGAGACCGGTTGCTTGCCGTCACACTCTCAACTCAAAATAGCGGTAAGTTCAGTTCGGTTCCATTGTTGCTCCGGTACGTGATTAGAAAAATTCACGCTGGTAGACCATAAGTTGGCCACAGGACCCCAATTATCGCCTTTCCCACTTTGACATAAAAATAAATCCTTTAGCCGCTGAAGTAGAGTGGCCACGTATAGTCTAATTTATGCGTATCCATAATCTGTACACTGACTGAGAATGTACGGAGTTCATGGAATAGGTATATCTAGAGAATGCAGCTAATATCTGCAGTATCATTCGCTTTAAAATACCGGCGTAGATAATTGTGGGGGGTTCATGTTCAAACCCTCTTTTTTAGGGCTGAAAAAAATAGGAAAAAGACGGGTCTATCGCCGTTTCTTCTTTTTTATTTAGACTCTCCTCTCGACCTTACAGAATATCTATTTACGGCAGAACTTTAAAGCATATTTTATTAGGTAGGTACATATTTTATCACAATGGAAATAATAATGTTATTACGTACTTAGGTACCTACCTACTTCAGCACTACTATAATTATTATGTAGTAACGCGTACCTATCCAATTATTATTACGCATGCTGAAGAAACGGGTATGCAATTCTTCATACAGAAAAATACTTTTTACAGTATTTGCGAAGTTATTTTTGTTATAAATCTGGACCAATCTAGACTAAAGATTTTCCTGTTTCTCGAAATATTTTTTGACGAAGAAATTCTAATTACGAAACGAAAAAATTCTAATTACGAAACGGATGAAAGAACATCCAATATTTTACAAGTCTAATGACTTTAGTCTTTTTAACGTGCAGCTGTGGCGATCTACTTACCTATTTTTAATGTGTATACCTCTGTTCGTTGCTGTCAGTTCATCTGTCTCCCTTCACCTTCTATTTTTTTCATCATAATTCATGCCTATGTATATTACTAACTGCTTGCTCTAAGTGATGCGGGCAATTCCAGAATTGATTATTCCGCTTGGTAAGAGTAATTAGCTTCTTCGTAAGTCTATAAGTATAGAATACCTCCCCATTAGAATACACCTCTCTTTGTTACTCATCTCTCTCTCTCTGTCTCCCTCTGTCACTCCCTCTATCTCTCCCTCAAACACACACGCACACACACACACGCACACGCACACACTTGTGCCTATAAATATATACACGTCTTGCATATGATGAAGATATTTTTAGCAAATGTTTTTTGGGCAAATTTCTTCGTCATCATAGCGGAGATTAGTGTGTATATTTTCATAATTTTCAATTTTTTTTTAATGGAGGATTCGTTCCTCAAACCCGCCTTATTCATTTTTTCTTTTATCTTCGCTCACCTGACTGTCCAAAATACAAACAATTTTGTAAAAAAAAAAATTTACCTCACCTAATCGCTCACTATATGAAAAAAAATTATAATAAAAACAATTCACCCCCTCTAACCACTCAATTTACAAAAAAAATTTATAAAAAACTTGAAAAAAATTATATTTTGTCCGGGAATCAAACCTAATACCGGCCACATGGTAATCACACACTAAGACTACATGCCACAGCAGCTGATGCAAGATAACAATCATTTATGAAATACTATTTTGGCTGATCTCTCTCCTGCTCCTTCCTTCTATATTTCCTTTTGTCCCTCTAAGAAATTAAATAACTATTTTTTTATCTATAAAATATGTATCTCATTTTTCACAAAATAAAGTAGGTAGATAGGTATTGATTTCGAACTTCCTGTACCTTTTTGCAGCCCCACGAATCAAGAAGGGGGCAATATGGAACCATGAAATTTTGAGGGTATATTTATGTCATTCGGTAATATAGGTTTCGGTGAAAAAAATTCGTGAAAACTTTTTTGGGAGTGAGGTGGTCAAAATGCACAACTTCGTCCCCAGGAGAGATACGGATCTCGCAATCGGCTTAAAACCTTTCTTAGGATAACATAAATAAGTCCTGATAGTTTCAACTCGATCAGTCGAGCGGTTCTGGAGTGATGGGCATACAGACAGACGGATAAACGTTTACATCGATTTATAATATATACAGGGTAATTCACATTTCGACGCACCGTAGGAAATAACATTTTGGTGCGTCCAAAATTGACTCGCCATGCTCTTTCCCGCGTAAATATAACGCAAAGTCATCGTTTGATGCACCAGGAAAATGCTGATGTTGAGACGAAGCTGCGTAGGTACGCCTTTGGGACACAAGGTGCACAATTCATGAAAATAAAGTTCCCTGGGTCCCAGAATTACGTAGGTGCCTAATATCTCTTTGATTTGGTTCAACGTGCGTGAAAATAGTCAGTCGTTAAATGGCTCGAAATGAGACGCGATGTACTGTGTTTTTTTCTTTTTTTTCCTTCAATGATGCAAAGATAATTTGAATAGTAATTTTTGTTGTTGTTGAAATGTGCTATAAACTTGGAATAAAATCGGTCATTCATTCATTCTTTAATTTGAGATCGTCCGAATTAAATTTGAGTATTGATTCTGATCCACGCGGTAAATGCGTAGAAAAAAGCTAAGATAATAGGTAGTACACAATCGTATAATATATGTATAATGTACGAATGCAATAAAATATTTGCAACCGCTATTAAAAGTGGCCTTTTCTCGAATCATTAATGATTAAAATATACGATTTTCACGCAGAACAAAGAAATGATTCGATGCTTTTAAATGAATCGAAAAATAAAAGAATCGTTTTACCTCATGCTTATCAGTATTTGTCAACTAGAAATACCAAAAATGAAGACAAATATGAATAAAAATTACAATGTTCTGTTACATGAAGCAAAATCGAAGCCGTATGTAGCATTTTTGCCAACTTTTTCAGAATCAAAATGAATTTTTCCAACAGTGAAATCTATAATATTAATATTTTGGTATATTTTCCGAATAAACATCCTCGTATGAACGTAGATTTCTCGCTCGTATTTTTAATAGAAGAAAACAATAATGCAATTTACAATCGGTATGTTAGCACGTACGTTGCATATGTAAGTCCACGAATGGGAAAGAGTTGTTGGAAAATTTTTAACTTAAGCCTATTTCAAGGTCCTATTAGCGAAAAGACTGATATATTCGTCCATTAATAGATTCAAATTAGTAAGACGCATAATTATGCACACACTTTTGAACCTCGTTGAGGAAGACATTTTCTAAGCGTAATTAACGATCATAAAGCAACGAACTGTTGAAATTCTGTCATAATGATAAGTCTGCCACGAAAATGATAAAGAACTGAACAAAATGTCAAAGTGCTCATTGCGGCAGATTTAACGTTTCATTCGGAAAGTGAAAAGTGAACGGTTTTAGGGGGAGGCGCGGTCACTTCGCATCCAGGTTATACCTACATTTGGGTACATTCATCGGTGATAGGAGCCGCTTGATTTTCACTCGCGCAATACCATCGTAGACATCGCCTTTCTCACCGTGCGTACCCATTATATAAATTTATTTATTCGTTCCTCCGGGCGGTGTCATCATTTCTTTCGTTAGACACGAACCTAACACCGTAAAATATTTCTACGAAATCAAATCCCTTCTCCAATTCCCGAAAGCGATCCCAACTGCGACTTGGCCTTTTCTGATGAAAGAATGAAGAAAAAAAACTTGAAATATTTTATTTCATTCTCGCAACAATGAAGTGAAACGCCATGTCACCTCAGCCTAGACAGTACCTAATTTACACAAGCAGATAACGCATTTTCATTTCGTTCCTTTGGAAAATTCGAGCTGAAAAAAAGAGACTGTTCGATCGTTGGTGAGCGATAGGCGCGACTGTATAAAAAGTAAGTCGTACACCACGCTTCGCAAAAATGTACAATAAAATAAATTAATACTCCGATCTTAGGCACTGTACCTATCGTAGTGTTGTTATCGTAGGTACCTACGATTTTTATTAGGGTATAAGTACTCAGTTTTGGGTAAAGCCAAAATTAAGGATCTAAAACGTGGCCTACCTACGCGGGTAGGTAGAGCTACCTATTTAAAGTAGGTACCTTTGCACGTACGTCTACGTCCTAGCTATGGACAGGACCGACGACCGCACGTAGCGTGCGCTTATTACTTACGTACCTCGTAGGTAGGGTAGGTGGCTAAGTAGGTACCTACCTTCCTTCTGAAATGAAATGGAAAGGAAATTAATAAAACGCGATTAACGATTATCTTTCGAGTCAGCCGTTTACGTACTTTGAAATTCGATCGGGTAGGTACACTACACGTAGGTATGTCTGGGTATAGGTACTTGCTCGGTGCTCGCCGCGAACGCCAATGAAAAGCGACGAGAAACAAAAGATGAAAAAAAGTGAAAAGTAGAAAGAAGGCGCAGATTACGAAGCGTAACCGTCGACGACGATAATCCCGCATGCTAATAAGAAATTACCGGTCAAAAGTAGGTACCGCAGGTATAACGAGTGAGGAGGAGAAGAACGAACCGCATTCGAAAATATATTAACGTCGTCGCTGAAGCGGAACCAATTCGAAGGTTCTTTAATATTTTTCGAAAACCGAAAACCGCCAAATTTTGCAATAACGGATGTACTGGCTGAAAAATATAATTCAAAAAAAAAACTAACATAATTTCGAATAAACCAATCGCATGTGGTGTACGATGTGATGACCATCCAATCCGAACCACCTTTTATGTATAGCGTAGGTATCGATTCTACAGCCATTCGAAACATCGCCCTCTTTTGTTTTGACGATTTTTCTGCGGCAGGTTTTCAAAAAAAGGAGCAATTTTTACAATCGAAACTGTAGTGAGAGATTTCATCGAGGGGAGGGGAAGAAGGTTGAACGTTGGCAACCTGAACTTTTAGAATTGTCGATTGGAATTCGGACGAAACTTATTGCGGAACATATTAATCATAAACGAAACGAATCTCTCATTTTATTCGCCATTCATTCGAGAAGTGGAATACCTATACAGCATACCTATCTAGATTATAAGCACTTTACTTATCGAGTTGGAATAGTTGCCTATCTGTGGCTTACCTACATCCTCAATGCGTGAAAATACAAAACTGCATCGGTGTAACATTGGTAGGTAGGTAGATAGTAGGTATCTACGTGGCTGTGGGTGGGTATCTGTAGCTGTTAGGCCAATTTTTGTGTTATATTAATTTATCGGCTGAACCGGCGGATTTGATCGCCTTTACGTTGGAAACAAAAAATCGAAATAAAAATCGAATCCGAAACGTAGATAACGTATTGAAAGAGTAAAATGAGATAGAAGAATGGAAAGGGATTACGTGTGGTGCCCACTTGAAAAACTGTAGGGCAACAGAATGTTATTTTTGAAACGATCGAATTTAAAAACTACCTACGTCTTCGTAACGATATCAGACTCAACTTGGAATAGTTAGGTGACCTACCTATTTGACAAATTGGGTAATTTTTGGTTGAGCCATCGTCACAAATGATGTTGCGCGGGTGGGTATACCTACATAACGAAGCATCGCTCGCTCCAGTTGCATTTTTAACACATTTTCAATTCGTAAGCATAGGTGAGCAATACCTATCCTATATCTGCGTCGATCGATGATAAAAATGATAGGTATGCGAGCACGAAGAAAAGTAAACACTACCTGCCTATGCCCATTTAAAAGGAGCGTACCTAATTGTAATTTGTCCGGTTGCAACGAACGTAATAGGTTCGTATCCGTCACGATGATCCAAAGCGCAGGATCATTTTGTGAGCGTTTATGTTCTCATTTTGACCCAAATTTCGCGAAAATGGTTCAACTATTTCTTCAATGCAAGCTGGGCCGAAGAAAAGAACAAATCGACGGCCTGCGGAGGCGGTATATCTTTATTTTGAACACTAACCGATATAACATTCTATATTCGAACTCCAAGCTCTAATTTCTGGCTGAAAAAACGAACCAACAGCGGTGCAGTCACTGCTAGGCTACATTTTCTTATAAAAGATGATTAAGTAATATAATTAAGGGTAGAATTATTAGTGCGATGTGGCCTACAGCCCGATCAATGTGGTAAACCAAATTCTCCCTAAAAGGGGAATCACATTTTTGCAGGTTCTGTGTGACAGATTCGAATGAAGAAAAGAGTGTCGAATTCTTCCAGTTTTTTCTCGAATGTCAACCTTTTTTTGGGGAAAAGGTGCGGTAGTATTCGTGTCAACTTATGGTCGAACAGATGGACAGACCAACGAATAAAATAAAGTTCCTAAATATTATAGATTCCGTCGCAACATCGTACTTATTCTTATCTTACCAGGTTAATTTTAGATTAGAAAAAATGACGTTTAAACGGAGACTATAGGCCATTTTTCCTAGTAATACCGTTGATAAACGAACCCAAGTTCTCTTAGAAAGAAAAATCCCACTTTCTCAAGTTCCAATAAAAATATTTCGATGAAGAAAAAAGGTGAAGAAAATTTCCGTTATCGATAGAGACTAATACAGTACCTGGTTTGTGAAATTGTAAGTTAAACTGGAACAAAAGCTGATGGCCAAACAGGCGGACAGCTCACAGATGGACGAATAAACAGCCGGATGGAAACGATTAAAAACTACATTTCTACCTTATTTATGGCGAAAGTAGTATAATGCACTTCACAAAATAATGGTAGGCAAACAATTATTTCGAAATCGCAAACAAAACTTCAATTTTATTTATACTTAATTTTTGGTCTACGTACGAGCTTGTCCGGAAGATGTAGGCCGTACAGTCTGGATATGATAAGTACATACGCATAGACGTAGGTAGGTACCTACAAGTTGAGGCGAAATTGTGAAAATAAAGTTGCAGAGCGAACTTGTCACCACTCAAAAGAGAATAAGTAGCTGATACGTAGGTTGGTGCCTAAAGTTTTTTGATTTATGAAATGTTAAAAAACCTTTTTCTCGTAAATTGTTGGAATGTTGTCGTTGTTGGAAAATTAAATTTCATGACATACTGGGAGGGAGCGAATGGGATGAATGATGATGGAAAGAAAGAAATTATTGAAAACGGGTCCATCTGCACCGTCGGAAAAAAGAAGAAATGAAAAAAAGTGATAGTTAACGTGGAGAGAATCTTTTCGCTCAACGGGCACAACTTTCATTTTTTTATTAATAAACTACGCTCTGTTTCTCTACTAATTATCATCGTGGATACTAAAAAAATTCTTCGCGTTTACTGTGGATAGGTATTTTACCAAATAGGTAGGTAAACGATTTCGAGGTCTACTTTTGCTCAAACGCCGATGGGGTATACCTATTTGTAATTTGACGATAAATTATTCTTTTATAATTTCCCCATTTAGGTAAGTACCTATAGGTACCCAGGTATTCGTTTTACAATCGGTGGTTGATTAGGTAGGTAGGTAACTAACTACTCTTTGAAACCAGTTAGGCTACAACAAGTGCATGTCGAAGACGGGTGGTGAGCGTACTTTTGAAAAACGCACTTGAGATTTCATTTAGGAGATAGGTAGGCAGCGTGGCGCGGTAAAAAATTCAATATAAAATAATCGTACCGTACTACGTAAGGTACTTTCAGGTATTTACCCAGATACCTACGTTTCACGTACTTTTAATCCTAAAAGATTCGCTTTTCGTTTATTTTCTATTTCGGTATTAAATTAATTGTAAATACAGCGTTTAAATTACATACTTACCTAATTCCTACGATAAAATGTTTTCAATTTCACACCACAGCGGAGCGGTACCTAATATAATACGTAGCCTACTAAGGATGCGCTTTGTTTTCGTTATTAATTTGTGATTTACGTGACATTTTTGTGGCCGTCCCAAAGAATTATAGCCTACGTGTACCAAAAGAAGTCGACAGTAAAAACGCGCTTATCGATGATAAAAGAAAATCTCACAAACCAGTGGATCGATTTTAGTTTTATCAAGATGGATTTTATTCTGCAATTTGATTTGCTCGCGAAACCGTGAACCAAAAATTTAGGTCACATGTACATACCACATACTACATACATACATAAAAACATACATACAAACATACATACACACATAGATACATACATATATACATACATACATACATACACACATACATACATACATACATACATACAAACGTACGTACGTACGTACCTGCTTTCAGGTAAGGTAAAAAGGTGATGAAGATGCCGCATTGGCAAAAATGTTGCACTTTCACTAAGTCATGTTGGCAATACTTTTGAGGGACAAATGATATCACTGGTTTGTGCAGGGCAGTCAACAGACCTTCTGTTCAAGTTTTTGTGACAAAAAATTTTGTTCCCTTCTTGCATTTTATTTTAAAGTGAATTACGAGTTTGATGAAAGGCTTAGAAATAATTTACTTGAATTCTGATGCTACTTAATGTGGGAACGAATTGTCCCATTTTCTCCGATGATTTATGAAATAATTAGAAAATTTTGTGTAGATTGTGGTAGTATTTAATTGCACTAATTCGACCGTCATTATTTAATTTATAAAATGTGAAAAAATAAAAGATTTCAATCGCCTTTCATGGCCAACATACATAGCGGCTTAGATGCCGCACCAATATTGAAATTACTCGTTTCCAAATGATGTTTAATTTATTATTTAACGAATAATTAAAATAGGTTCCATCTTATATCATTTCCTTTTTATTTATAGTTAAATTTTAGGGAAATACATCGGAAAAACATACTGTAATTTTAAGGACTGATTAATGTCTTTAGAAAACAATTCAAATTGATTTTTTTCCATTTTTCAAAGCCAAGAAAAATAATTTTATGTAGTAGTTCTTTAATTTTAATAAATTTTTTCCAAAAATTTCAACAATTTTGGATTTTACTTTTTTTTTTAAAATACCTACATGCAAATTTCCATTAGCCATTGTAGCTGCCACTATGCGGCATCTTACCTACCCCATCGGGTAAGATGGCCAAAATTAGAGTTTTTATTCCTCAGTTATTTTTGAATAAATATTTGATTGAATGATAACAAATTATGCATAAGGCCCTGAAATACATAAATGTGCCAAATATGGTCTCTTTTCAACTCTCCTATCCAAATCGGTTTAAAGTATTCAAAAGGTGTGGCACCTTCGCCTCCTTTACCTTATGTATATGTAGAGATACAGGGTTACTCATGTCAGCTTACGCCACATTTAATTTATATTTCGATGCGTCCTGACATGAGTAGATGAGCACAAAACTATACACCTAGTCATTTTGTCATGTACCAAAAAAAGAAAAATACCCACAGAGAGTGAATTTATGGGCTTGCATTCTTAACCAGACTCTTCTGGGACCCATAAACATCAATGGCACTCTAACAGGGGAAAAATATCTACCTCCGTCGCAAAATGAAATTAGCGAATGTATCGGTGCAGTAGGTAGAATACAGGAATTGTGGTACATGCATGATGGCTGTCCAGCTCACAATTATCTTCCAGTCGGGGAATTCCTTTGAGAATCTTTTCTGGGAAAAGTGATCGGTACATACGAAAATCCATTAACATGGCCACGAAGGTCCCCTGACTTCAATCCACTGGATTTTTTCTTACGGGGCCATATTTCCTTGGTTATTTATAAGGACGAACCATTTGCAACTTTGGGGCACTTGAAAATGCAATAGCTAGCTGATGTGAAAATATTACCCACACCCGGATGGCCCACGTTCTGGCAACCTTTTATGACCATCTAAGGTTTCTATATTATGGCGAATGATGCTCATTTTGAACACTTAATTAAATAAAAATAATTGTTCAATTTACAAATTACAAGTTCATTTTCGTTATAATTTTCTCGTTACAGTTGTTATTAATCATTCTAATTAAGGTTTATTTTGTTATCATTTAATACCATCTTTTTTTGTGTAGAAAAATATTTGGTCCAGCGCGTGAGAAAATGACAAAGTATATTATAGTTTTGTCCTTTTCCAGTCACATTAGGACGCACTACGATACAAATTAAATACGGTGCAACCTGACATGACTAACCCCTATACTATATACGCTTACAGCTACATAAAAAAAATTTAGTCAAAGTTTTAAAGTTGTAAAATGGTGTCATTAGTTTTATTTTGTCGTGAAATGGAAAATTTTCATCACCCTCGCACTCAACTCTTCTATGAGGTCCATTTTAAGACACCGTTTGCTAGCTAACTGGGTAAAAATTCCGCAGGAGAGAAACGAGTCGACTGTGTCGCTTGAAATATATTTTTTTTTATTTACGGCGCAAGAATTTACAAAAGACTTTTCTGCATCGCATTAATTCGGGTTTTATTTACTCATTTATTACTTTAATATTGTTCGCGAAAATTAGCAAATTGGGTTTTCTAGCCTAGTATTACTGCGCTAGAGTTTTTTCTCCCATTTCAACTAAAAACGTACAAAATGAACGTGTTGTACGTATAAGTTACCTACTTTTGTTATTTGTACTAATACTTAGCATATTTGGCCAAGTTATTTTTGGACTTCATTGCGGATCACTTCGCAACAATTGTTGACAGTTGCGCGAATTTTATTGTTGTCGAGCGAAAAGAAGGCCAAAATTTCGCCATTAATGTTCTTAAGCTGTCACAACTTTTCACAGCAAACGCGTTTTTTTAATCAGAAGGACGTGTGATTCTGACTAGTGTTCGTTTATATTTTGAGAAGAGAATTTTTTATCTAAGGATAATGCTTCGTAATATTATTATGGCCGTTAAGCGAGTGGACTCATTGTACCATTGAAGAAGAAGAAGAAGGCGGACGATTTATAAATGAAAATCAAAATATGTAAGTGGCGACGCAGATCGTAGCGAACTGTTTCCCGTAGGTTCTGTACCTGTAGGTAGACAGCCAAGTGCCAGCTCGCTGGTAGCCTGGCAGCTAGGCTGCTTGTACCAATTTCGTATCGCCCCTTTCGTCTTCACCGGGCCGGGCCGGGCCGGGCCGGACCGGGCCGGGCCAAATAATTATCTAATACTTATCTTAAACATCGAGGTCGTCGCATCGACAACTTCATAGGCTGAGCCGGTAAAATATTTGTTTTTCTGCGCCGCCATCGCGTGTTTCTAATGGGTACTTACGCTTTTTTAATTTTACTTTTCAAAATACGTTAATTTGTTGGCGGACCGATAGCCTGACCGTTATGTAGGCTACTCTCGGACACGCTCTGCCACCATGATTCCAATTAATCGGACGACGTCGCGTCCTTTTATCGTATAATTTTTAATTAAAAAAAGAAAACAAACCAATAAAATAAATAAATAAATAAATAAATAAATAAATAAATAACCGGCAGTAGTGTTAACGCGTAGACAAACAGTACCTTGCCACGCCTTAGATTTAAAATTTGTTGGGTAATTTGTGAACAACAACAACAACAACAACAACAACAACAACAACAACAACATCAACGATGATACGAAAGTTTGATTTTTAAGATAATGCATTTTGTCGAGACTCAAGTTCCACGCTCACCAATTTTCTAATAGATGAGTAACAAACAGAAATTTTTTTAGCTAAAATAAATTCGACACACTAACAGGCGATTAAAGAGTTGGGAGAGGCAAAAGTAATTGGCCGTTGACGAAAATGTGCTTTTTTTAACGACCACGTAGTTTAGAATTTTAGATGAGTAACGGCCAGTTTTATAAAACTCAGATAAAACTCAGTTGAAACTCAGTCGCCAATTAAACTACAATTGTCTCCATAAATTTTGAACTAAACTGAGGTTTAACTGGTGACTGAAGTTCAACCGAGTTTTATGCGACTGGCCCTTACTATACTTTGTACTTAGGTAATGAGATAAATCAATAAATCACCCGTATCCCCGAAAATTCGTTATGTAGACCGATGGCGGAACACGATCCAACAGCGTCTTACTCCGGTGAACTCCTGGTGAAAGATGATGATGACTCTTGTGGGGCATGTCCTCCACCTTACGTGGAATAGGTAGCCTACCTAATTATTAATTTCACTGGTACGAAGCGATTCGTGTGCAAAAGTATCAGCTAGGTAGGTACCTACTTGGCGCGTTGCAGTTTATACCGCACAACGAATTAGGTACGCGATTCGCGATTCAGCACTTGATAATGTACAGCACACAGGTAACTACTACTCCACATTAGCACTATATTATAGTTTACTATCGAAAGTATTAATTTTTATAGTACCGACGTACATGAAGTAGGCTGGCCAAAAAACTGTATTCTTACTACGTAGTTTAAAGTAGATCCGTCATTCAGACCCACGAGTGGTGGAGGGTGTGGTACATTTTTCGTTTCACGACCTTCGAAAAATTTCAACACTATTTTCCGAAATTCATATTTTAGGTATTCAGTCGGTACGGGGATTCGAACCGCCGGCCCGACTGAATACCTAACTCAGTCGTCACTGTCACCCAAAATACAGCGCAAGCGTTTGTGTGTGCAAAAGTTTCGAATAAATTTTTAAGCAAAACTTATTATTTCAACTAATTTTGGGTTTTGACATTGATATAATATTAGTCGGAACTAAAATCGGCGAAGTGCTATTGCCAATTCTAGCGCTGACCAAATTGCACTTCTGACAATAACATAATAATACACGTATAGGTATTATGTTACGTGCAAAGTCGAAAATTGTACCATCCTAGGATGGCACAATCATTTTTCTACAATCCTAAGATGGTTCAAAGTATTTTGTACCGAGTCTGAAACCATCGTAAGAGTAGAATAAATGTTTTATGTAAAGTCGTATTTTTGACGACTTCCCTTTTCTTTTTAAGCAGGTTATCTTTAGAAAATCTACTTATCACGCTTGATGCGGTATTAACACCTAGGTTGGGGGTAGGTACGTTTTTCGTTTCACGACCTCAAGAAAATTTTGGCATCGATAACTCAAATTCGTGTATATTATATAAATTTCATTTTCTTGTTTCCACGGTACAGGTCACAATTTTTGTCCGATAATCACAAAATTTGATAGGAACATTTGTACCGAACCAAAAACCAGATTTATCGATTTTGGTGCGGATCGGCTGGACGTTACTTCCGGCACCATAATTTTTGTTTTTATTTTGACTATAAAATGCTCAATTTTTCACCAATAGCCACGAAATTCCGAAATAAATATTTATTTTAATTTATTGCAGTACGCTACGAATGATGGTACGGATCGGCCTGATAATACTTCCGGTATCGCTATTTTTGTTCTTATATTGGTCATAAAATGCGGAATTTCGAAACTGTATGTACGAATTTTAAAACAAATATTTATTCTAATTTATTGCAACACGCTACCAATTTTCGAACGGATCAACCGGATGGTACTTCCGATATAGCTTTTTTACACTCTTTTTTTTTTTTAATTCGCATGAACTTTTCTTTTTGCAAAAATTAATCACATTTTCATGTTTTGCGTTTTTTATTTCATAACTTTGTTAATTTTTTTGGTATGATTTGAAATGTATGATTATTTACCAAACTTTATCATCTTAATTAATTTTTCATTTCAAGAAATAGGACTTTTAAAATTTCATATTGTCTAAAATTTTGTGGGCAGCTAACAAATTTAATACAATCGTAACGTACCATTCACGCGTATAAACTTATAGAAAATTAATATGACCATCAAAATTCGTAATTCTTCTTCTCGACCTACTTTCACTAGCGAGGCTTGCTACGCTAGAATTTTTTTTCTTTTTTTCAAAACTGCCTAATATATTTGATTTGGAAAGATGCTGCACCTGAATTTTGAATTTTCGAGTTTTCACTTCTCAGAACTGACGCTAAAACTAGAACAAAGAGGACATTATTTTAGGGCAAGTAGAGGTACGATGATACTCTGATACCGTCAGATCGCACTCGGATGATTTTTCGTGTTGGGAAGAAAACGCGAACGGAGTGGCCAAACCGTTTGAAAACGCTTCAAGAGGACATTTCAAACGAAAGTGAAACGATGCTGCAATGACAGTTTTCACGACAGTTGCGGAAATCACGCCGTCCAAAATCATTATAATGCTTATACGCTGACATTAGCAGGTGTAACGTTACGATCGGTTCACTGTTCAGGTACCTACCTAACAACGTCTCCGCTGTCATTTCGCATCCGAGAAAATAAGTCTGCGTGATTGAAATTGGCCAAGCAAACAGTCATTTCGGGCGTATCGCAAGGCCTATCTATAGTTATTTTTGTAATAACGTAGGTACGTACGCCCAGCCTTTGCGAAGGTTAATAAATTGGAGAAAACTGCGCCGCTGCGGATCGGTTCGTCCAGTAGGTAGGTACCCCGCTTACCTACCACCTGCGCCATCGCGTTAGCAACCCACGTAATAGGTAGCGGGTATTTGTTCTTTCAAAAACGTATAATTATTGGTAACTGCCGAGAAATCTCATTCAGTTGGGTACGAACGAGAAATGGGTTTCCGTTCGAAGGAATGAATTCGACGTCTTCGCAAATCCTGGTACCTAAACTAAGATTAATTAACTATCGCGCGTATTTTGGGCCGATACGAGTGGTAAATTTAACACGACGTACGCGGCCGCGCCGTTTGAAGCGGCGAAAATTCGCAAAACCCAAAATGAGACGGAGAGTTGGCGGCGCAAAATCGCAAAATCGCAAAATCGCAAAATTGCAAAATCGCAAAATCGGGCCCGAATTCAACTTTTTTCCACTGCAACCAAACGAACGTTTTGTGGGCCCCATTCTCCTTTTTCGTTTCTCAATTTCTAGGCATGCGAAATGATATTTCAAGTTCCATTTTTTTTTTACTCGCTCATTTCGACGACTAATTTTGAAAAGAACGTGCTTTAGGCTTCCCACATGTCACCCAGAATTCATAGGAGGTATAGGACGGTATTTTGTCTGCTACGTGGTGGAAAAAGTTTCACCAGCTTAGTTTTTGGCGGCCTTTGATGAAGATAACTGTGCGTCGGCTGTGAAAAGTTGATAGGTACGTACCCTATATCGATATTTCGATCTTATTGCTCCTTTAAGACGCCATTAAAATGTCAACGAAGGTCCAATTTTTCTGCACCGACTGTAAAATCATGATAATCACTATCGCAGAAGATCAGCCGATGTGAAAACAATCCGAGTGGAAACATTAGGTTTTAAGTTATCTATCTTCGGTACCTACCTCTATATATATATATAACATTATGCTGATGCGGAGCCCGTTAAATGCAACCTATTAAGAAACTGTAAGCATTCTAGAGGTACACCTGCCTATCGTACCTACCTACCTAGTTCGTACTTTTGTTGGACAAAAAAATTAATAAATCTGACCTACGAAAACGTGCGAAGTTCGTTGCGAAAAATTTCTGTTTTTAAAGAAGGTCATTTTCAGGACCTCGACGTCGAAGCGTACGCTGTTGTTAGTAGCTGTGTTCGATACGGGTACCAAAAAACCGATGCATTTTAACTTCGAGTTTTGGCTGCGATCGGATTAAGTACGTTGAAAATTATCGTTCTCACTTCTGCGCCGCACGGTTTCAGTTCAGCGTCAGTTTTGCGAATCGTAAAATGTGTGGAAATTGATAGCTCCAACAGAAACACTTTCTCGATAAGCAGAACATGCGATGCAAATGCGCGCGTGTCTTGAGAAAACAAACTTTTATCAAAACCTACTGGCCGAGTTATGCGAGAAAATTCGGTTATTTCTTAGGAAAAATAGTATTTTTCAGGTTCTAGAATGGAAAATCGAATTCGTCAATTGGCTAATTGCTCGTAGGTAAAATATCTACCGTTGGTGTTTTTTTTTTTCCCGTTTTTATTTTATTTTTTATATTATTTTTTACTTCGACAGATTGCCTCATTTGTAGAGTTGCGCGTGCCGAGGCAATCGGCTTGCACCTTCGCCTCAGCCCGAGAACGTATTTCGGTCCTGTTGGCCATCAGTACCACGACCGAGGAGTGGGCCGCCGCACCTGTGCGCGAAATCAGTCGTTTTAAAACGAACGACACCTTCGGTTTGTCTTGGTTTTGCCTTCGCTCGTCATTAGGGTTTTCGGCGCGCCGGTTACAATAGGCGAAATGCTCGCTGGGATAATATAATAATATGGCGATTCCGGTTGGCGGGCTCTGAATCTGCATACGACGACTGCTAACCCGACGGCGAGTTTTTAGTCAGCTGCGCGAAACGGAATTTGCGAAATGCCGTCGTCGCAGACGGTGTTTTTTTCGTTCGAGACAGCAGGTCGAGTGAATAAATTACTAAACGCAGGAAGCTAATTACGTGGAAATCGGGATAACGGAGGCGAATAAGAATGACCGTAGCATTAGGTATTGTAACGATCGGATGAAGAGAAATTTTCTCTCCAGTCGTCGTCGTCGTCGTCGTCGTCGTCGTCGTCGACTACGTACGTCATTCTCGGCTTGGCTAATTATTGTTACGCGTTACGCGTTACGCGCCGCTCTCGGGACAACTGTACGCAGTCTGAACGCATCTGCGATGGATGCGATCGAATGTGTCGCTAAATTCTGTCGAATTGTAATGTCGCAATTAGGCCTCGTTATACCGCGTCGAGTGGCTGCCTAAGCCGTAGCTACTAAATTGGAACTATTAAGGCGATGGAAGCAGAGGGTGGGCGGCGGCCATAACTTTCTACTTCTTCCTCGCGGAGCGCGCATAATTGCAGCGGCGGAGGAGGAGTGCGGTGCGAGTGCGTGTGATGGCCAGCCAGCCAAGTCAGCCAGTGGTCGGCGACACGCACGCCGCCAGGCCAAGTGTGACACCGGTGCCCGGCAGCCCCAACGGCCAGCCCTGCGGTTGGCGAACTTTTCACCGTCCAAAGGTATCCGTAGCCCACAGGTAATACCGCAGGTAGGCATACATGCGCAGGTACCCACGTCGGTATACGGCTCAGCTTCGCGGGCCTACCCGCCGTACGCTACGTTCACGCACGGTGCCGCTGCCTACTTAATGTTCGGCTATACGCTAGCGCGCGTGCGTGCGTGCGTGCGTGCGTGCGATACGTCGTCGCTCGTCGCAACTAATTTCATTTATGCCCACATTCGTCGTATCATTCGGTAGCCTACGATACCATCGTAGGATGGGGTGCGCGGTCTTCGTGTACGGCCAACCGTCCGCTGGAGATGGGTACGACGTTGACGAAGGACACGCAAGTAGGTGCACCCGCAACCAGTTGGCAGGCAGGCAGCCTGCCCATGCGGACCAAGGCGTGGAAGCATCGACGACGCCGACGCCGACGCCGACGCCGACGCCATCCGAAAGCGAATGGTGCGACGGACGACTACTCAGCCGGCGAATCGTAAACACGACCACCGAAGTTATTAGCCACCCACCGTTGACGCGTCAACAACTAAATGGCCGTTGGCTGTTTACGTGCGAGCGAATCGGCGACCGTCCTTAGGCGGACGGCTCGCGCCTACACTCGGACACCATTCTGCGAAGCGCGGCACTCCGATTCCGAAGGCCCTCTCTTGCGAAGCTAATCGCCGACGAGGGAAGCATTTACTTGATCCGAACTCCAGTCGCACGACATTTGACCACATGGCACGTCTACTCGAGCTTTTGTCGCATCTTCAACGAAATTTACGTCGTTTCGACGGCAGCCATTCGTCGGTCGCCGAAGACGTGAAAGCGGTTTGTTGCGAAACACTCGCTGATAGCGACTGGGCCCGGCCATGGCGCGGCGAGGGGAGGGGAGGGGAGGGGAGGGTAGGCGCAGGCTCCGTCGAACGTCGAGCTGAAATTGTGCCCGCCGCTTACGTTGCAGCTGGTGTCACGACTGTAACAGCGCACCCGTGTGCAGCCTACCTGCGTTATTATTTCGCCTACTTTTACCATTAATTAATTAATTAATCGATTAATCGATTAATCGATTAATTAATTAATATGTTTTTATTCGATTAACCCGGATACCAATTTCGGTATGAAATAAGCGCTACGTACCGACGGGGCGTCGCAAAATCGCTTACACTGCTCGCCAAATCGAATACTCGCCGAGTCGATTATTTTTGACGCGTGCGAAGGCACCTACCTAATTAATAATTAACAATTAATACCTACGTGCGATAGGTCGGCACGTCGAAATTCGAACCCACTATTATAGGCTACTGCGGGCAGAGGTAGGTAAGAGTAGCCGTATAGGTAGGTACAGGAATAGCCAAGTACGCAAATGATGGCGGTTCGAGGTACCTACCTACTAATGTAGGTACGTACCCGTACCCGTACCCGTACCCGTACCCGTACCCGTACCCACATAATTATTATAGGCATTTGACTGTACCGCATAGCGCTGGACTATCGAGACATGCCGGCGAAAAAGTAGGCAACCGTGGCGTACCTCGTGCGCATTTTCGACGTATTGCTCGAGTTCACCAATTTCGAATACGTCCGAGGAAAGGATCCCTTAAATTCACAAGGATAGCGTACGTAAACACGAAACGTTCGTCGACAAAAGTTACGCTGTGGTTGGCTATTTGGCGCCGGCAGGTCTAACCAAAAATCGTCCTTCTTCAATGGTGCAGTACTTTATAAGGTGGGTAGTCGAAGTTACAGGCTAATTATACTCGCCCGCCTCTTTCGCGAATCAATTAATTACAAAACGGAACGCAAAAAAAGCATAACAAATTCCAAATTGGACGTGGAACAGTTTTGTTAGGCTAGCGACTCGTCAGAAAGGTGACTTTACGCGTACGCCGTCTTCGACGTCTTCATTCGATCGCATTAATTGGCTAATTTCCACGCGAAATTCCCGCAAACCTTTTCGTACGAAGAGAAGCGAACTGCAGAAGGTGAGACAGGGTGAGAACGAAGGAGCGAGCGAGCGAGCGAGTGAGTGAGTTGGAGGGGGTGTGAAAGACAGACGATGGAAGGTAAGATAGGCAGGCAGTGAGCACCCTCCAAAATACCGTATAATACTTTAACTTATAATTAAATCGTTTGCCGCTCGAGAAATTTAAATCACAATCCGCAATCGGATATCGGCTGGTACCGAAGCTGTGCCTGTCGTTCATTTTTTTTCCCTTTTCCATTTTTTCAACTTGGCAAATAAAAAAGTCGAAAAATGGAAAATGAAAAAACAGATAAATAATTTGGTTATCGAATAAATTTTGTTATCTCTTGATTTGTCACGCACCAAGATTTGTAACTTGTCTACTTGCAAAGATAGACAAGTACGAACAAACAAACATACATTTTTGTTTAACGTGCAACGCACAATTATTTGTCGCCAAAGGTGACGACTGTCGTCGATAGGCCGAGTCTATAACCTCGTACGAGTAATGACTAATCCCCACAATGCGCTTTAGAGGTTCTCCGAAGTTGTTTCAGTGCCACGCAGTAAACGAGTATACCGGCTTGGAACGTCTAAAAAATTGGATATTTGTGGACAGTGCGATCTAAAAATTGTATTCTCCCAAGTTAGTGAAAGTAGTATTTCAATTAAAAATTACGGAAAAAACGTGAAAATCTGCTGGAAAAAAAGATCAGGAAAAGAGTCAACAAGACCCGAACTAAATTTATTTTGCTGAGAAAACTACGCAGATTCCGAGTATAATTATCAACAGTTGGTAAAGTTTTTCTATAAAAGTAAAACTTTCGTTCTACACGTATAAAATTTAAATTGGGGTGATAAGAAATTCGGCTTTTTCGTTACTCAAAAATTTTGCCGCCTGATGTCAGCCATTTGGGTTTGACTGCTAAGTAAAACCACTTGGTTTCTTGCAGGTTGAAGGCTATATGCGGATACGTAGGTAGGTCGGTAGTAGAGACCTACACGAGTACATAAAAAAGTAATCGTGTAGGAATCACCGATTACCTTAGAAAACGATGCGAGTATGTAATCGGAAAAATATTACTCGTGGCATCGTAGGCATCGTAACAATTATACTCATATATAATCGCCGTGAGTTTCCCCAAAGTTCTGCAACAATAATACCACAATGCGATGCCGATTACTTACTCGCATCATTTGCTACATGAGTACGAGTACATACGGATAATCAAGTTACTCGTCTGACAAGTATTTTGTACTTGTAATCACACGATGCCGTATGTACTCGTGCAGGGCTCGAGTCGGTAGGTAGGTAGGTAGGTACGTACGTACGTACGTATACGTTATTTGTATTAGTGTGGAGATGCGCGATCAACCAGACCCACCACGACGCATTTCTCCTCGATGGTCCATTCGTCACAAAGATCGTTTAAAACCAAACGGTGGCGCTCCCTATTTCCGGGCTGCCTGTTTTAGACTAACCAATTACGGGGTCGGGTCGCGTCGGCACCAACCGATTCATCGCACACATTCACCCATTATCTGTCATCTGTCCCCTTTCGTCAAATCAAACATTCGTGTTGCCACAAATTCAAAAACTTCGCATTCACCACTTGGTCAGTGAAACGGAGTAATCGAGTAAAATGCGTCGAGTGGGCGCGTTACAAGAATTTCAAAAATTTACGTTCATTAAGGAAAAAAGGGTGTCCCAAAGTAAGTAGGTACACGACGTAAGTTTTAATCGAATAAATTTCAGAAAAATCACGCTTAAAGGTCGTCAGGTTATGAGAAAGGCTTTTCTATCTGCGCGTCTGATTCTCCTTACGGCCTAATACTCTCCGTAATTACTGTGTCCGTTCAAAAAAGAGACATTTTAGATGCGAAAGCTATAAGAATTACAAACAAAATAAAATTATTTACAATAATATAATCAAAAAAAAAAAAAAAATAAATAAATAAATAAACAGTTATATCTAAAAAATAAATAAAAAAAGAAAGAAAGGAAGAAAGAAAGAAAGAAAGAAAGAAGAAAAAGAAAAAATCGAATTGCGTCCTTCGCAACGTAACGCGATGACGTTTCGATACGCAGTTGGACTAATTTGGGTATTACGAATTAATTCGAGTATCGACTGGCGTAGAAGAAAAAGAGATACCACCTACCTTAGGTACCTACCTTAGGTACCTACCTACCTACCTACCTACCTACCGAATACTGAAAATGAGTAACTTCAGCTGCAGTCACGCCGTATTCATCTCAGCTGTTGCGCATCGAGACGTTACACACCGGCGATTTAATCGCCTCTTTCATTAATTAGGCGTGTACCACCTACCTTGGTCGTAAAGTGCAAATCTAATAGATAATATTATTTTTTCGTTTTTCTTTATTCTTCTGCTTCTGCTTCTGCTTCTGCTTCTTCGTCTTCTGCTTGTCCAAGCAAAAAATAACCAAACTGAAAAAAGAAAAACGACTGGTCGGAAAATCTAGATTTCATTAATTCGTTTTCGTAGGCTCGTTAATGGATGCTGCGAAAGAACGTTTTCATTTTAACTATCTATGTATAGATAGAGTGCAGCCATATAATAGCCTATAATAAGTAGGATCTATTTTTACGACGCTAATTAAACATTATTCGTTCGACGTTGTTTTTTATTGTTTTTTTATTTATTTTTCTTATTTTTTCTTATTTTTTCTTATTTTTGTTTCGTAATGTTTGCCATCGGTAAGTTAAAGAATAAGTAGGTGCCGACGTTAAAAATAAAACTATACCTACGGGCAGCTAAAATATCGAAACGCGGGCAAGTACCTGCGCGTCTGTACCTGTTACCCAGAAGGGAGAAAAAAAAAGATGAAAAAAAAAGAAAGAAAAGAAGATGATTTTGGGGATCAAGATGGAATTATTATCTAACGAGGAGGCACGTCCGTTACGCCGTTTTTCATATCATTTGCATGCGATCGTATGCTTTCTTAGGTTAGGAATCGTATTCTTGCCTTTTTAATGAATTATGTACGCAGAGAGGTAGACAAGTAGTCAGGTAGGTAGGTAGAGGTACCTGTACAAGGTACCCGTCGGTTCCTACCTGCATACAGCATTTGAACGATCAGAAATTTAACATTGTTCTTGCGCAGTGTAGGTAACGAGTAGAAAAATCTGAAAGTAAAAAAAATTGGCGCAAAAGATTGGCTATTGGTGGAGCGATGGTTGGAAGCGGCGTTGCCACTCGTAAATAAATTATAGTTAAATTAGTACTCGCGTCTTTTAAAACGAGCGCAGAAATTTTTCGACCGTCTTAAATTCGAATCAGCCATCAACGCAGTCGACTTATGAGGAAGGCAAAACTGTTTTGTGGGAAAGTTGTACGTTTTGGCAGGTAACGTAGGTATAGCGTGGCGTGATTAGGCAACAACCGAAGCGCGGATTGTTGGGTAGTTGGGTAGTTGGGTAGTTTGGTAGTTGGGTTTCTACCCAATATTGTAATCAGTAATCACCTGTTGCAGGCTGTTTGTATAACTATTTTCGATGGTCTGCTCGCCGAGAAAACAATCGACGAATAAGTCGATTTTTTATTTCGCCCGGAGAAAGGCGCTTACGCCTGTGAGGCAATGAGAGCTCACTCCGGAGCAACAGCGGACCAAATCCAAGTCCAAGTCCGAGTCCGAGTCCACCAGACCTTATTTTGAGAAACTCGCCTTTTAAGTTTTCCTTTTCCCATCGACTCGACGAATATGACGAATATTTGTACAAATTTAAAGGCCATTTTATCGGCGCGTAAGAAGCGAATCTCGACTGGCAACTTATTAATAAGGTTGCGTGGAAAAAGGTAAACTTTTGACTATCCAAAATAATGTATCGATCTTTGTACCGTAGATACCGTAATCTTCGTCATCGGCCGTCATTTAGTATTCGCTTAACTCTACGGCGTAATTGCTAAGTGCGCGTTTTCCCCCTAATATTCGTCAGCTATACTATGTGGAAAAAATGACGTTTCAAAATTACGACTCACCTATAAGTAGGTTAGGTACACCGAATGACTGAGAATATGGGCCTTCAACTGAAAAACTGGTTACAATACTCGATGTGCGATGCGAGCAGCTTTCGATAAAACGCGCTCTATGTGAAAATTTCTTTCGCGAGAGAAACCGATCTGTCTTCGATAGCGCTGTTTTTATCGACTGCGTCAGAAGCAGGTATTGTTCCAATATTAGATACGAGAAAACTGCTCGAAGAATAGGGCTGAAATTTATGAAGCAGATCGACACGTAGGAACAAGTTTGGCCAAAATTTTTCGACGACCATTATTACACGTTATTGTCGAAGTTATCCGTAACTACCTATCGATGGTTTTTCGTAATTTTTTACTCTTTGTACCGTTACCATTTCAATGAAATATCGATAGATCGATACGTTCGTCAAGCAGGTATAGAAAACTAGGTATGGCTACAATTTTCGGAAATTTTTTCGCGTACGAATTTGGAATACTTTTTTTTTTCTTTTTTTTTTTTGTTGAAAATTTGAAACATGGTTTTCTTAGCTAAGCAGGTATTGCTGCGTGCTGCGCTACGGGTTCTTATTTTTAGTTACGGATGGCCAAGTGCGGCCTATTCTTCGCAAATGCACGCAGCAGCCTCTTTCTGTACCTGCCTTCACAATTTCGTCGAAGAAAGTAAGTTTTATGGTTGGCTCATTTTTTTTTAATTTTCCGATGCAGCGCGTACCACTAATTTAATAATTCCCTCCGTTGGTGAAAGTATCATCTGTTACGGCGAGTGCGATTTTAATCCACTCGGGCACCGAATTCGTTCGCTTTTATTTATTTTTATCGTTACCACCAACTTTTTTTTTTTTCTCCCTTTTTACTTACCATCGAGATAATAAAAAATTAATACGTTTCGAAAAGAACGATAATAACGAGTAGATATTACGGTGCAGAGGTACCTAAGTACAAGTAGCGACGTCTTAATTTATTAGGCCCACTATAGACTTTTCTCGGTGCAAATTTAAAAATATATTTATGGTACATAAAAAACATAAAAAAGGTTCGACAGAATGGCATATTTCGCGTAGGCGTAGGCTTGGCCTTTGATTCGTGACTAACGCGACCGTAAAAAATATTGCGGCAATATCGGACTAAAGAGCGCGCTTATACTACCAACAATATTTTGTGTCGTTATACCAGTCGTGAGGTCGTAGGCCTACCTACCTACATTTTCACTTGTTAATAATCGAAAAGAATCGAACCAGTTTGACGATAAATAAAAGGCTATAAGTTGGCCAAGCGTGGGAAATCGGCCGCTAAATCAAATTGGGTGACTTTTTTTTCTTACAGCTTTTTCAAGAAAAATAAAATTTTTTTTTTAATTTTGAAAATACATTTTATTCTGAAAATTAACAGTTTTGAATGACACGAGATTGCAATATTTTATAAAGGTTGACCAACCGAGGCTCTATTATACTGACTAAGTAATATTTTTTTGTAACTTTCGCTCTGCAAGAAATGTGAAAAAACCGAATAACGATTTTACAAAATTAAAAATGTACGCTCTTATACTCCTTAAGGGAGGAGTATATTAATCACAATTATTTTACTTTCAAATATTCCTCGTACGTACGTGCCCTCATAATTTCGTAGGCTATCAATTTCGGCATTGTCTGTTGAGTGAAACATATTAGGTACTTGGAAAAATTCTCCCTCAGCCAGCTTAGCTATATATATATATATATATATATGTAAAAGACGAAATTGTCTTTCCTCGGATAACATCAAATCTCGCTCATATTTGCGAGATTTTGACCTTTTTCATGTTTATTTATGTATGACCTAGGCTAAGATGTTGCGAAATAATAATTTACTGAATGAGAACTGTTTATCAACTATTACGTAATTTCATTCATTCACCTCATTCATTCTATTATCCGATGACAACATTTTCGACTAATCTTGACTCGAACGTTTTTCTTTGTTATCGTCATCGACTTCGTATCTTATTCCCGATAATGTTTCATTGATACTTTACTTCATTCATTCGTACGGTCATTCACTGTTGACCCAGATATACTGATTTATTTTCCGTTCGTTCGTTTCGTGTATATAAACTTGAATTTTCTAATTTCACTTTGATCAATTAATTACGTGCGAATAAACATTATTGAATCTAAACGATCTCACACTTTATTCCTATTCGAGTGCAAATTAGAATCGGTCGCGAACGAACCTACATATATACTTATATATACACATATAGATAGATAGATAGATAGGTAGATAGAAAGAAAGACACGATAGATATATAAGGATAAGCAGGTCTTCAAAACTTATTAACGTTTCACAAATTGGACGCTGGATGCTACGCTAGAAGAGCAATTTATCAAAAGTCACGATGATTTTGTAGAATTTTTGGAACCATTTGACAAGAAGTGAGAAAACCAAATGGCCCTTAGTCAACCTTCCTTAAACGAGGTGAGAGGAAATCGGAAATAATAAAAAAATTAATAAATGATTCGTTTCAAATAGTCGAGTTCCGATAAATAAGTAGGTATTATAAGCTCCGTTCCTACTGACACCTACATTTTCCTACGTTTACCTAAGATACGATACAAATTACGGATCATTAAGTTAGGTATCGGAACTCAACGAATTACTACATAGGTGACTGATTTCCTTGTTCGAGATCTAAAAGATAACGAGTGAGAGTTACAACTACGATGTTTCCAAGTGGGGAAATCAGTCAATTTTTAGCCGGCTTCGCTTCTTATTTGATGAAAAAATATGTAAAATAATAAAAAGTTGAAGAAGTTATCAAAAATAGTTACTTTTAATAGTTGGTTTAAACAAACACAAACGGGCAAACGGGTGCAGCTGGAATCAATTCAGATTGTCGGGAGATGGTTTCCTGTGACATGGGCTTTTTTAGCATAATAAACGGGGGAATTGTGCAGAGTCTGTATGACACGACCTCGTGTACACCATGTGGCAAGTGGGGAACTAGGTTTTCACGTTCCACCATCTTAAATTCAAGGTAACTACCATAATTTTGAAGATCTATAAAATCTTGGGCTGTCTAGTCTCATGTCAATCAGCATCTAAAATAGGTACTAGATTTTAATATTTTAATTTAAAACAATATATAACGACTACTTTCGAGGCGTCACAGAGGTTTTGTGAAATCGTGAAATTATCGTATCGTTTGAAAGCTTTTTTTATAGAACGTGGTGGAATTTTTATTTCTCATTAAACATTTTTGCAGATTAAAAACACCAAATAACATTCGGATGGAATTGATGGAAGTATAACTCGGATTCGACTGGTACCTCGTTCTCCTAATCTATCTCTCCCGAAGATTTTTTTTCTTAATTTTTACTCTCGCAACTCTTTGAAATTCCCGAAAATATGGATTTCCAAAAAAAGTTTGCCAAAACGTAGGCTAATTAAGTAATCAGATACGATACGCGTTCTCCAGTTGAACACGGCACTCGGGTACATTACGATTGTCCATCAACAGACGTACAGAAATACCTATTTTCTCGTATCATTTTCATTTAACTTACCTACTCGTCGACAAAAACAAAACTAAACTAAATAAAAAATGATATAGGCTAAATAACTTTCGTCAATTTTGACTCGTATCGACTTAATTTGTTCCGCAGTTGTCGGTGATTTTTGGTTACCGATTGTAGGTTCCCTCCTCTACTCCCCTCACTAGTGCCACCTCAAGGAATAGCGATGAAAGTTAAGCCAAATTTCCTAACGATGGCGAGAAACAATGTTACGCCAAATTTGGTTTCAGTTTGTCAAACCTACGAGAGGGAATGGAGCCGGAAGCCTTTAGAACCATTTTTTAAAAGCTATTATTCCACTCACTATTGTGATTTTAAAATGCACAAATGCGCCGCAGCCAACCTTCGGAAACAAAATAACGTTTATTTCGTTCGAAGCGAAAGCCAAAAATAAATAATGATGAAAACTTATCTTTTAAAATTCGTTTTTAACCTAAACTTACTTTAACGATAAAATTAACCAAAAAATCTCCCTAAATTACGTTGCTGAAACCAATGCACAAATGAAAACTAAAATTGATAGTATCTACCTATATCGATTATAGAACCTATTTACGATCCAAATTTTGCCTCTGTTGAAAGAAAATTACACTTTTTCTGTGTTACCAAAATGTGGCTGAAAATGTGACGCCACGCGTGTGGACTATGCGTCCAATTCGTATCAAATTTGAAAACGATCGGGTTAAAAATAGGTACACGAGGTTAATTTAATATTCACGTACCTAAATATTATTCGTATCTACGTACGACAATGTTGATAAATTATTGCAGCATCGTTCCACCCTTCTAAAATCTGTCGCCGAAAATCTTTAATTTGGCGGCTACTTACCTATCCGTGACTTAGTTCGAGTAGTAAGTAAAAATTTTAGCGCAAACAGTTGCATTCATTTTGGAATAATATTATGTCGGATGGAGAGGGAATAATTGTTATAAGGGCGTAGGTGAGTCTGTTGTAAAGGGGGTCCACGCATTCTCCGTGGCTTCTGACCTTCCCCTCGAACCAAAAATTATCAAAACTGACGAATGGATCGAGTTGAGGTTTTTTTTCTTTGCTAAGGAGAGTCCAGTAGCGATGTGTCGTTTCATCCGGAAGTAATTCTAACGAACGATTCTTTTAGAGGGAAAAGACCACTCGGCAAAAGTGTCAGCCTCGTTTATTCGTTCGTTCGTTCGTTCGTTCGTTCGTTCGTTCGTTCGTTCAATTCGTTCGATTCATTTTATAATCTGCGCGTACAGTTTTACTTGATTACTTCTACTTTAGGGACTGAGTGAGTTAAGTTACGTTATCAACTTATCGTTTCAGCGTATATCAACGCTTCCCTCCTTTCATTTTTTTCTTTCACTCCATTCTAACATTCATTCGAGGAATTCCGATGCGTCTCATTTTTTCAAACTGGTGGAACTAAAAGAAGCAACCACGAACTTCCGAGAACTACTTCTACTGGCGTAGTCGGAGAGGTGGGAGCAGATCCGTGAAAAGAACTAAAATTCCCATCAGTACGGAGTACAGACCCCTAGCACCCGCGTATACGCCCTCGAATGGTTGAATTCCGGTAGCCAGTGGATTTTCCAATCGCATACGGCGGCCCCAATCGAACCGCCCCCCCCCCCAACCAAACATCGACCGCAATTTCGAGCAGACAATGTGACGGGTCCGGTTTCAAACTAAATTCGCATTCTTTCGATCGCAACGTCCGAAAATTGCGAAGCCCGTGTACCAGTTTCAGGGCCAATTCGATTCGGATGCGTGCTCCAAGTTACCACCGGATTTTGACAACACTCTGCGACGTAGGTGCGTACGCAGATCACGTATCGAGGTGGATATCGAGGCGTTGGTCGAATGTCCTTAGGCACTAACTTTTAATGCGACGCGCTGATTTGCAAACGACGCCGATCAACGAACGATTTTGAAAGGAAATTAATTAACGAGCGAGTAGGTAGGCAGGTAGGCAGGTAGGCAGGCAGATTCCTACCTGTGCGAGAAATCGGCCTTTTCTTGTGAATTCGCTTCAGTGACGTGTCCAGTGTGTTGGCGTTGGACGATGCGCTAGATGCGCTACCGCGAAACATATAAAGTCGTTGGTGCGCGAATTCGGAAGAAGAGGAAGGAAGACGAATGGAAACAAAACGAAAAGAAAGGGAAGAAAAAAGAAAGAAAAAATATAGATGGAGGGTGGGGGGGGGCGCGCGAGCGGGGACGGTAATAATGGAGAAGAGGTGCGAAAGAGAAAGAGATAGGCTACGGATTTTACCGTTGCCCGTTGTGTGCGCGGCTGCGTGCACCGCACGAGGAGACGACACTCGCGTTTGAGTGGCAATCCGTAGCTGGCGAAGAACGACTAAAGAGTCGAGCGGCTGTGTACACAGGTGACGCGTTGGCGCTGCAGCAGCAGGCCGAGCAAGCAGACGAAGGAGAAGGAGGTGAAGGAGGTGAAGGAGGAGGAGGAGGAGAAGGAGGAGGAGAAGGAGAAGGAGGAGAAGGAGGAGAAGGAGGAGGGGAAGCGAAACCTGGTTTAATGGTCGGATGGTCTGTTGGTCTGATGGTCGGATGGTCGGATGGTCGGATGGTCGGATGGTACGCTGGCATCGAGCATTAGCTGGTGCAGAGTCGCGAGGTAAAGGTGCAGTGCGCCGCTATTCGTGTGTTGGTGCTTTCGTGCGCTGTCGTTGCCCGATCCGTCCCCAGTGTTCCGTTATCCGCGCTATAATTTTTTTTTATTATTTTTACTCGCGCAGTAATTTTCATACTCTGATCTCTATTTTAGTGGAACGTTTCGCCATCGCCGCGTCGTTCGTCGTTCGTCGTTCGTCGTTCGTCGTTCGTCGTTCGTCGTTCGTTGTTCGCGTTGCGTTCGCCCCACACTCCTCGCTGAGTAGCTATACGGCTCTCCGAGTACCTACCTTACGCAGGCACTTACGATAATATCGACCGCGCCGCTCAACCGTGCACTTTACCGCCTACACCCTGCACCCCTTTCTCCGCAACTCGATCCTTTGTTTTTCGCACCCTAATTCTTTTCTCTCGCCGATTCCTTCTCGCCTCAACCTCAACGCCAACCCGTTCGCGATCGCCTTTTCGTTTGGCTGCGAGATCGAACGGTACAATTAGCTAATTGCTTTTAGTCGGTGTGTTCGTCGCGTGTAGGCGCGTAAAAGGCGTACCTACCTACGTACGTATCGCTGCGATTGTGGACGTCGTTTTCCATACACTGGAGCCGTTTCATTCGCAGGCGCAGCCATCCTAGCGCACAGCTTCGCCCCATTCTCGCAGTGAGTACCTACGAAAATTTTCGTCTCTACCCGCACGTGCCTATCTGTCTGCTGCCCGTCGCACTTACCTACGGCCGTCGTACCTACTTTTCGTTCGCACCGCACGAAAACGGTCTCGTGTCCGCATTCGTGTACCTACGTGCGTACCCACCCGACTATATCTGAACGGTTTAACTTCGCACCGAAGAATACCTACGACACCAGATATGGTGACACGAAAATCATTCTCTGGAGACTCGCGGGAATAATATTTTAATATTTTACGCCGAACCAATTCGGGAAGGGTTACGAAACGCAACTACCGGAGGCATCGGATACCTAGCTTTCCGCCACTCCGGATGACCCATTTTTATTACGCCATTTTTTAGTCGTACCTATAATAACGATAGGTACGCGAACTGAACGGCGATGGCCCTCTTGGTTAAGGCTTCCTTTTGGCCGTGCGGACCACTCGCGGCCGCCTTCCCAAACGAGAACCGTCGAGTACCTACGACGCACGCTATCGTACTCTTAATTTTATTACGCTTTTTCCGCTAAAGTTCTTCGTTAAGCGCCTACTTACGTAATCACGTATAACTTACGAGCGGATACGCTGTAGGCGCACCCGAAGCGTGTTGTCTGAATGTTGCGACGTCGTCAGTACCCCTACGCCTGCAACATCGGTTCGCATATCGATTTATTAAACGGCTATATCTTTGGCCATTATTCTAATGACCTTCGTTACTCTTACATACGTCAGTTCTTCGGTACGTATCATTAAAATTCCGTATTCCAAAACGGCTTATCGCTAAGCGCTGCTTTATCAGGCGACAATAATTTTTCGGATAATCGGAGACCCGAGTATATCGACGCCGAGAAGGAATACGTTCGCAATTACAGCGAATGATCGCGTCCAACCCATTACGACTTTTCTGTCTCGACTTTGTACCCAGATATACGTAAGTAATGGCCAAAATAGCGAGTCTCGAAATGTGAAATGGAATTTGTTAGGAGGAAGCGATGGGTACGCACGTGGAACTGCTAAATACCAAAGCGCGATTAATTAGTCCATTCGGTAGGCGTTTGTAACGTTGATGCGTAGGTTGAGGGTACGTACCTGGAATACGGTCGAAGAAAATGAACGAAACTTCTAGCAACGTACGTGAAATCGACCGAATCGGCAAACGTAACAAGTGGCAGAATGGTGCTGGCGTCCTTATGCGAAAGGGCAATGCGTGAAAATTTCCATCGAGTGCGAGCGTAATGGTTGGCAAAAAGTTTGCACGGTAAGGTAAAGGTGGGCTAAACGCCGAGTTATTGAGCTGAGAAAGAACGAGAATTGAGCATAAAATGGCGGGAGACGAGAAGTAGGTACGACAACCACGGCATGCGTAAAAATACGTTTACGCGGTAAGCGACTGCGTTAGTACGACAGGCCTACAAACGTGCAATGTATGTGTGTGTGTGTGTGTGTGTGTAGGTCCTCGTAGACTGAAGTACAACAACAGATGCGATACGAGATCTAAAAATGGGTGCCGTGACAGGAAGCACCGATACTCAATTACGTGAGCTTTTCTTACGTCCCAACTACAAAAATACACATTCTCGTTGCGTTGTGTTGTGTTTTTTGTTTCTTTTTTGGTCAGTTGGTGCGCTGACAAAGGCCATGATGTGAAAATTGCATACGCGCTGCCGCAAAAATGAGACATGCGGTCGCGGCCAATTGCATACTTTGCGCCTGCAAGTGTAGAAATTAGTTTCTTCGACGAAATTCGAATAGCGCTTCGAACGCCTTCGCAACGCGGCGTGCCATTCGTGGAACTGATAATTTCGTAGGTACGTTGCCACGTCTCAAGTGTCTCACTAATGAGTTGTATTAGTGGGCAACCGCCAGGCTCTTTTGCTCCTTCCACCTTAATCGAAAAAAATACGTAAGCCCCGAAATGAGTTTTTTGGCAATGTCTCATTTCTAATGCCCGTCAGTCAAAACGTAAGTAGATGGTTAGGCTACAATAAAAACTGTAAAAAATCCAGTTGTTTGAGTACAAGTTTTGTCACAAATGTTTGTCCCGTTTTTCTCCATGATTATTATTTTTTGAGTCGAGTGTTACGCCGAATTGCAGGTGTTTTCGTGAGTCGTATCAAAACTGGGTGAACGTTCCACTTTCAAACCACGCGATAACTCTTCTCCAACTATCGATTATTTATCAACCAATCAGATTCGTAGAAACTTTCGCGTAATTCTATGCGGCATTAATATAATTTTTCCGCACCTAGCACCTCTAACGCGACAATTTTTGAGAAAAGTTCTCAAGACTCTAAAATGTGCGTTTCCAATACTGTCGCCTGACTGCAAAGACTCGCTCTACTTGCGCATCGCGGAAACGAATAGGTGTACCTACCAATAAATCATAATTAATCGATAAATCAACAACCGACAACGAACGCCATGTTGGATGATGGTCGGGTCGGTATTCGCGCAACACTCTCAAAATTCGGAAACGATATGATGTGAAATACAAAATGCGTTTACGAAAAAAATATTTCAGACGCCGTTGTCTGAATATGATGGGGAAGCAGCAACCACTCGAGTTGGCCGACGCACTGCCGGTTAACTTAAATTTAGTCAAACTTTTGTGGTTCAGAACCTACAAATAATTTTCAAAATTCACGTAGCTATCTTCTTTGGCATAAACGCAATTTCAAGCAGCTCCTCCGCGTCATGAAGTAGACCGCATAAATTTTTAATTCCAATTTTTGTAAACCATCTGTAGGGCTTATAATAATAATAATAATAATAATAATAATAATAATAGTAAATAATAAATAATAAATAATAAATAATAAATAATAAATAATAAATAATAATAATCGTGGCGATGGGTGATCGTTGATGAACGAGTGTATTACACACTTGTCAATCACCTAGAGGGCCAGTGGACTAAACTCCACAAACTACCTTTTTGCGCTCACAGCTATGTATTTTGTCTATATAGCTAAACTTGAATACTGAGCTAGACTCGGACACACTCGACTACACAGAAGAGCATGCTCCGCCTTCTTGGTATTTGTGTGGTGTCGTGTACTACTACACTACACCCACAATAATAATAATAAAGAACATGTAAGTTTGTTTGGCGAGTGTGCAAAGCTCTAATTTTCTAGTAAAGTTACATTTTTGAGGAAAA
Organism: Ericerus pela; assembly: GCA_011428145.1. Taxonomy (NCBI): domain Eukaryota; kingdom Metazoa; phylum Arthropoda; class Insecta; order Hemiptera; family Coccidae; genus Ericerus; species Ericerus pela. Next base: position 155,049 of record WOFM01000156.1, on the reverse strand, counting down.
AAAAGCGCTGTTAATTTTGTCGGTGACATTTTGTCGAATGGTGGTTGTGGTGATAAGTAACGTACCGATGTAAGATACATTCCTAATAACCCACCTTTACGAGAGTGTGTATCATTGACTTGGTTCATCCGCGCCGTACCTAATAACTAATAAGCAACAAATAGGTAGCTGCGCCTATGTTAAGTAGAGATATAAGTGGAGAGAAAAAAGGTTTTAGACAAGTACCTAATTTTGGTAGAGAAAGAATTATGGTAAATTTGTGCGAATGTCGAACTAGCTGACTAGCTGACTAGCTGGAAGCTGATTTGGATCCATATCTATACTAATACCTATATAAGGAGGAAAATTTGGAAAAGTGTGCGTTAAGGATAGTCTGGGAATCTACACAACCGATGTTGATGAATGTTTGTACGCACATTATTCATGAACATAGAAAGGTTCTAAACTTGGTTTTGTTATTTTATTATTTTTGAAAACTTTTTTATGCAGAAAAATGATGAAGGCTGCATTAATAGGGTTGCGTGTATAAGGTGAGCAGAGGAAAAACACCATGCAAACATATTAGTGCTGCCTTCAGTGATCTTTTCCACATTCTTAAATTTACATCATCGGACATACTTTTTGAGGCGCTTCATTCGAATTAGCGAGGATCATTTTATCAGTTAACCCATTCGTCAACCCTCATGGGACCCAAAACGGGGACAATTTTTGATTTTCATATTTGACCGTATAATTTATCATCGGACATTCTTCGGCCATCGTTAGGCCCAAAAAGGGGCCAATTTTTTATTTTGAGATTTTATTGTGTAGGAATATATCGCCCGGACATGTTTCTTGAGGCGCCGAATTCGATTTTCACGTTAATTTTATCGTTGGACCAATTCTTCAGCCCTCACTGAGCCCGAAAAAGGGAGAATCTTCTATTTTTCGAATCTATTGCGCAATATACGAATGAACGCTGAGCTCAGGGTTAGGGTCGAAGGTCCTAAGCATCTGTCGAGCGAGGCTGACACCACGCTTTTGCCCTCTTGCTTGTCGCCTACCTGAAAGTTATCGTATCGCCTCTGGAATCGTGAAGCTGCGTACGTGGCGCGGCCCCATTCTCTCATGGACCTGCAAATCGAACGATGTCGCCTATCCTATCCGTATTATTTAGGTACGTATAACTGACATTCGCAAGTTTCAAAGTGCGATTCTTACGTTACCCAAACGTGATGGAATTTGTCAGAACACCCGGTCACGTTTGTTTTCTTTCTCTTTCTTTCTTTCTTTCTTTCTTCCTTCCTTTAATTGGTCGAAAAAATAGTACCGCGGCGGGTACCTGAAGAGCGGTGTCACCGATTTTCTCCTCCCCCCCCCCAAACCAATTCCGCGTCCAATTATTAAAGATGGAAGATTGCCGCGAACGTGTTGACCATTTTTGACAAAATTTCGAAGAAAACGTGGCCAATTATGAAACTAGCCGGAAAAGGCCTTCCTTATATTTTACTTATAATCCGCGTTAGGATCAGTCTTCACCGTCAGCAGTCTTCAGGTGCAACAAACGTAAAGTTGAAACCTTTTTCGCCTACGATACTCGAAATAATTAGAATGTTTTTTTATCATTATCGGTCGAGTAGACCATTTGATTTGTCGATTTCTCCAGCCAACTCTAATCTATCGCCTCGCATCTCCGTCCAGCTCTGATAAAACGTCGTCGTCGGCAAAACTGAAGCCGAGACTCTGCAAGTACAGAGGACGGGCGCATTTCGTAAGATTAATTTCGGCGCAATAAAAAGTAAAATTACGTACTGAAAAGCGGGGCGAAGGCAAGGCGCCTAATGAAAAGTAGGGGATGTAGCCTAAGAGGAGTAAAAACGGGAATCTTCCGTTGGAGGATTTTCAGTAGTGCTTGCGAATACGAGCGACAAACCGCTACCAGTCGCATACTTAGCTGTCTGTATTCGTCGTCAATTCGATTGGCAATATTCGAGTACGCTTGATGAACAGCAAATCCAAAAATGATTTTTCTTGAAAAACTACGAAACAATGTAACCTTTTCCAGACTGTTCGTGTAACCGAAAATGTCAAATTTTGAACGATCTAAGAAAAAGAAGGAATACAAAAATACGAGCAGGTAGGGGAAGGGAAGATTGGTAGGCGGTAATTTATAATTACCTCGGACGAGACGCGAAATTTCCAAGCGTCTCAAAATTTTTATAACTGACCCCGTAAATCTCATCCTCATTTGTTAGTTAGTGTGTTTTACGAGCTTTCGATAGCGGGTATATTTCGCTACGGGAGCGCAAAATACGGCTCGTGTTGTAAATTTGCACGAGTCAAGGTCACTCATCTCGCGCTCCAGTTGCAAACGCTATTTTATGCGATGGATGAAAATGCGCGATTAGGCAACGCATCTGATCGATTGGACGGAGGAGCGAATACTCGTTTCGCTCCCGCTATCGACATTTGCTTAATTCCTACAAAATATTTTTGCTCCCTGGTCGGAAATTTTATGTTTTGGATGTTGGATCTTGAAAACGAATACCTAATATAGCAAACGAAAATTTTACATCTCCTTACCCCTAAATAGATTAGGGAGAGTGCGATGAGACGTATTCTTGGGAACACAACAAACAATATGGTATTGTAACATTGCAAATTATACGTAATTACGTGCCTAGCTACGTAGTGGGTGCATTTATTTTGTCAAGTATAAGCCTATATGAAGTACGATATTTTCATTCGAGTTGGCTGAGCTACAAAGACAAGTGGAACGAATAGGTATCGTTATCGTTGATTTTGTGGCATTCTTTTTAAGAAAATCTAAGATGGCAAATGGGGAACAACGAGACGAAGGGCTCAAAAGTGAGGTAGGTACCTAAACGGCGAAATAAGATCGAATTTTAAGATAGTCAACTTTCACCACATTTTATGGGTAAGTAACTAGTAAAACTGCCACATCTTCTCCAAAAAAAGTTAACATCAATCTGCGACGACAATTAGTTTGTAAAAGTAGGTGTAGGTATACCCTATATTTTACGCCGTTATCGAAACAATTTGTTTCATATTTACTCGAAACGAAAAACTATAACAGGTAACAATAAGGTCGATCGAATGAGCTAAAATTTCAGCGGCTAATGGCTCATTCATTATGAAGCTCGATTAACGAGGTAGATATAGTTATTAATAAAAAGCCCCGTTACCCGTATCTGGCCAATTCCAGTTTAGCGTAAATCATATTATAATTTTTATTTTTCTGCGCATGAAACGTCGCTTATAGCACAGGCATAAAGTCGAGTGTTGGAGATGGTTTTGAAATGGTATTAAGTTTACGCCTAATTCTACTGCTATTAATACGACACGGTAATAAAACAACGTCGTAATTAGGCATAGTGCTGTGCTACCCCCTACGACTAACTGCATTTGAGAAGTGGCTGCGCCTCATTTACACCCACCGTCTCATTATTTCACCGTACCTTACCCTTCGCTAATTAAACTTTATCCCTCTTTTACCGTAGGTAATCTAAATAAATTTTTCTGTAAATTGGAGTAACTCGGGCTATTCAAACTGCAATATTAGCCTACGCATTTTGTAAGGCTTTTAGTAATTCGAAAAACTTCAACTTGGAATGGAACCAACAGCTCTTTCCTGATTTTACAGAAACTGACTATCGCCGGTATATATTATTACCTACTACTACTACTACTACTACTACTAATAATAATAATAATAATAATAATAATAGGTACCTACGATTAGTCTATCTTGTTCGAACGCGGCTGATACAAAATTTTATTTTTTAAATCAACGATACGTTACCATTCTTCTCAGCATGCAAAAAGTAGCGTTGACTGATGTGCCATTCGAATTTTTCGACGTTTAAACATCTCAGCGCTCAGACTACGGTAGGGGCTAAATGAGAGTTACGAACTGCAGTTCTCATAATCTGAAGTCTCGTTTGTGTTTGTGTGTGTTACATGACATGTAGATGCGTAGTTGCGTGTGTGGCCAACGTACACTATTAGTATGTCTACGCATCAATCCTCTTTCAGTATAGCCAGGTCGCTCCAACGGAACTCGCGCCTTTTTTTTTCATTTCTTGCGAAAAGTTTCTCAGGAAAGTAGCAATTTTTCGTTTCAGCTTTTCGCAAATAGAAAATTACTTTTCATTTCGCTATTTTCGAATACCGGTCACCGTTCATCGGTAGGTAGCCAGCTACCGAGTGAATTTTAATTTCGTGTTTCCCAAACGAAACATTTTTTCTCCTCGACAATTTAAGGGTAGGTAATTTGAATGACTCAGTTACAGCGTTGGGTTTAGAAGTTTACAACTTTTTAGAATAGGTAGGTACCTCTACCTACTTGGGTACGTTAGCCCATACGTGAGGTAGTTCCGGTACCGAATACAGACTAACAAAAAACTAACGAACGATCGGAACCGAACGCGATAAGAAACTTGGTGCACGTTTTGGATTTGTTTCGGCTATCTGTTTGTTTGTTTGTTTGTTTTTTGTTTGTTTGTTTGTTTGTTTGTTTGTTTGTTTGTTTGTTTGTTTGTTTGTTTGTTTGTTTATTTATTTATTTATTTATTTATTTATTTGGGTACAGTCGGTGTCTCGCGGGCGTCGAAGATGCGCGTATAAAATTGACGAGGTACAGCAAGGAGGGTGTTGGGCGATTGGGTGGTTGGGCTTGGGCATGGGAGCGACGTGATTTTCACTGCGGTCGCCAGAGTGCGGATGCGATTTTATGGTGGCCGAGTGCGGCACTGCGTCTCATCTTTGGTTCGGTAGCCGGCATGCGGCAGCCGGCCAGTGGATTTACAGTCGCAGTGAACAGCACGGCCGCAGCCAGCCGCCGTAGGATGGGTGGGTACCGCACCAGAGGCGTAGTTACGTGCGACGAGTGACGACAGCTGCTGGCCCTTTGGCCGTGTCGTTGTGCCGCAGTCTGCACGCACAGGACGTCTCGCTTTTCCCAGTGCTCTCTCCTCACTCGGGCTTCACACTGCAGTCAGTGCCCCTCTTCACCAAACGGCCAATGCGGACAAACGCTCAGAGGCGCTGCACTGCGAAGGGGCGTCGCAGCAATTCGAAAAAAATACGAAAAAAGTAACCGCGAAAAAGAAAAATGGTAAAAAGTAAAAACAATTATTAGTTGATTTGCTTCGAACGAATAAGAAGCAAACCAACCAAAATCCACGCATTAGTTCCGAACGAAACGTAGGTATCGCGAAATTTTTGTCGTGCTCCGATCTCATGACGTATGAGTTGGCACGTAACACTACAAACTAATCGGATGTCTATCGCTATGATTGCATTTCGAGCATTCTCTACCGTCCACCATCTTGAAAAACTAAAAGATAAGCCAAAAAAAAAAACAAAAAAAAAACACGAAACGAAACGAAACGAAGAAAGAGAGAACTCAAAACCAACGGCGAATTAACGAACGAATTAGAGAAAGACGGTATTCTCACGACTCGTACGTCCGGCATCTTATATATTAATATTATAAAGGCCGCTTGTATAGCGCTATCACGTGACCCCTTAGTCACAAATACATTCGGCTATAATACGGTATATTTCAGTTTCGGATAACTTCAAATTTTTTTTGTTTTTTTTTTTTTTTGTCATTTTGCACTCGCAGATTAATTGATAATTCGGACGCATTTATGGTTCACGTAGGTCTACGAATTATTTCACCGTTCGCTAGTACCTAATTATATCTTATGTAGGTAGGTAGGTAGGTAGGTAGGTAGGTAGGTAGGTAGGTACCTAGCTACGGATATTACCATGCGATTATTTTTAGTCTCGACTGATACCCAATGTCTGCGAAGCTGTAAATGTAATTTAACTAACTTGTTGATGTAGGTATCGGTTCATTTGTTGTTTTTTTTTTCACTCGATGTTCGGATAGGGGATAATAAAAATTGCGTTTTGACCTGGCGGAGAAGGGGGGACACGAACGTACTCGTAATTTTCATTTTTTCATTTTCCCTCGATAAAGGCGATAGGTAAGTAGATAGGTATGAAAGCACCTATACGCGTATAACACTGACCTGCCTATGTTAGACTTGGAATAAAAATGACGCGCCTCAAGTTTGAAATGTAAGACTTTTCGCATAGGGTGGTTGGCGATGTCGTGATGAAGGGTGGTGGAAGAAACATCGCCGGTAGATCTGTTTGTTTTCGTCGCTCTTCGAGTTATCGAATGACTTTTTGTTTTTTTCGGTTCGTGGCTAAACGTAATTGCAATTTTGTTTTGGATGACGTGTAAAAACAGAGGGGGTCGGTCCACTCGTTTTAAGGAGACGCGGCACCCGACGGTGTCAACGAACGTTCGTCAGCTTTCCAACTTTCGCACTTTTCGCGAACAAACGGAACGACGAAAAGTGGCGCGGTGATAGTAAACTTGAGAATGGCGACGTCATTTGACGACAGAGCGTCACGAAAGGTGAGCGCACCACCGTTACGCAATAATGAGCGTCGCCTTCGCCGCAGAATGCAGTCTTTTAATTTTCGTTTTATTTATTTCGTACGCGACGAAACGGGCCTCGTCGACTCGAAACTGACGTCGCAAATCGGATACACGCTTCACGTCGTTAAAAGGTGCAGGTATCAACCTATCACCTATCAACCTATATCAACCTACGGAACAATTCGACGAGGCTGAAAAGAAAACGTGGCCGCGGCAAATGGATGCTTACGTCGCGCATACGAAAACAATTTGCAACAATTCGAACGCCCAAATTGTCCTCAAGACGTTGAATTACGAATGCAGTTGCAACGTTCGCGTCGAGTTGAATTTTTCAACGATGAGCCCGAAAATGCGAAAGATACCTATTCTTTCTGTCGAACAAAAATTCAGCTTCGACGAAACAGTCGAAATATAATAAAATAGTTTTCATTTCTTCACCAAGTATAGAAACAGCGTAGAAATGAGTTTTTTCGCAACTGTTTGTTGTTTATTTCTTCGCAGCACCGTTTACACGTACGCAAGTTGCAAAATGTCGCAACGAAAAAGGGTCATTTCACACGGTGATGCTTACACAAACCACCGAGTTCGCTTCGCTTCTCGATAATATTTAATTATATTTAAAATTCTGTTCACGAATGAAGTTTACCCGTTCGATCGAATAAATAATAAACCTCTTTTTGGTGGATTCGTTGAAAACAATATCGTACTCAACCAGTTAGCCACTCGTGACAATCACTCATTTTGCTAATTAGTCGAGTAAAATAATTACTAGGTATTGCCGCAAAAACTCGACTCCTGTTGAGCCGCGTGGACAACTATTTCATTTTTTTTTTTTTTATCAAATTCACCTTGGACTACGGTATGTGCCACGTGTGTAGCCATTTTACTAAGCGTACTGTCTTATCTGGAGGATGTACGTATATGCGGTTATATTTTCAAGTCCGAGTTTAATACACCGCCATTTTGAGTTCGGAGTCTGACGGCGATACGATCGCCGATGCGGCCACCGTCTCGAATATTGGCGAAGCCGAGTAGGTCTACCCAAAGCCACTGCGACACACACACACACACGCACACGCACGCACGCGCGACAATTTTGACTTTGGTCTCACCAAGACCAATTTACGGCGCTGCAAAATTAAGTCGTTGGTTTTTCCGATTTGGCCGTTCGTTTCGTAAGCCGCTCCTTACGCAGAGTTTTCTCACGTTTTGCGCCCAAATCGACGGAATTTATACGCAAAGGTTTTTATCTCGTCTACGCGAATACAATCGTAATTTTTTCGCCTTTCACAATTTTCGTGCCGAACTAACGGCTTTCCAGTATCTACGACCGTACTTCTATACGCGTTCGTCGAAGAAAGTCATTTTCTGTACATTCCGTTTTCACCGACAGGTGGGTAGGTGTACCCATCGTCAGTCCAAAACAAGAACGACGTGACGCCACCGAAACGTTGCCCCGTTTCACACGCGAACAAAGGGCGAACATACGATCGTAGAGAACAGTTTTGGATGCAGCCTTCGTTGACTCGTGCGAATCTTTAACTTTTCCTTTCCCGCGTGGTCCACCGGCACACATCCGACGATGCCGACGTCAAGTCGTTCTTTTTCTGGACGGACTGCGCTTCCGTAGACTCGCGTTCTCTTCGTTCGGTTGGTGATTTTCTCAGGCTGGTAACTCGGCAATTAGTTTTTACACTCGGCCAGATAAGTGCGCCGTTTTCGGATCGTACCTACCCAATCGACACGCCCACAACTCAACTGCGACGACTTGGCAAATTGGTCGGTGGCGAATGGAAAAAGGCTGACGGGTACGGAGGTGCGAACCGTCCTATCGCTTAGCCCGCCTGAAAAGCCTCGGATCAGCAACTGGCGAATGTTTTTTCGGAAGTGGTAGCGTTGTGGCGGCGACGGAGGGTGTCGCAACAGACGACAGATATCCAGTAGGTAAGTACGTGGACCTGCACCTCAACTCCCTCAACTCGCATTTTCGACGCTGGGTGAGTAGCGTACGCGTAAATGGACGAGAGGAGTACGGCTCGCCCCGAACCTGGTGCAATTTGGTTCGAGATGCGACGATCGCTCGCGAAAATAAGTGGTGTTGGTGCGGGAGCCGAATCGGCATACGTACAGGATTTGGACACTCTCCTAGCCAGACAGCCGTTAGGTATTAGCCCTCGTCGCTGTGTCCGTTGGTGCCGGATGTGCGACTCCACATTCGTAAAATAACGTTATACGCAGCCGCCGCAATCGTTGCCCCCGTATATTCGTTCGACGTTGAACGCGTGCCGGGCAGTGATCGTGCCGAATGTAAGTTAACGCCTAATTCGCCTCGGACCGACCCGTAGTGTCAGCCAGCGCCACAGGAAAATCGTATTTTACTCGATATTGTAAATATCGTAAAAAAGGTGGCGGCGATTATTTTCCACGTAGGTAGGTACCTACAAAGGTAGCCTATTAATTTTATGGCTGCTCGTCGCCGAGCACAGAATATTATCGAACGTTTAAGCGACGACGCCCTCGCAAACTGCGAATTGGTTTTGGAGAAGAAGATGCTTTTTCGCTTCACGCCAAGGCGACATTTGTTTAGGAAGGATTCGACGGCCGCACAGCGAACTGAAGAAAGTGCGTCGAGTAGGCGCAAGGTACCGTAGGTATGGTATATACGTATACCCGGGTACCGTACAACGTACGGAAGGCGGCCGTAGCTGCGATCGTTTCGCACCACGGATACGCAGCCACCAGCCATCGTACCGATGTTACCGAAACGTGCCATCTGTTCGAACGGTACCAACCGCGTATAAAATTGCGCCCGGGTTTTCTGCGCATACGCGGTTAAGTAGCCTTTTTGCCTTCGTTGCCGGACCGTTGGTCCCGTCAGTTCACAGCTACGCAGTGTTCTGCACGAATACGTCGCTGCGAACGCGGCGAAATACCGAGTGAAACGCAACGCACGTCCATTCGAGGATCTCAAATGACCCAAGGCGGGTAGCCAGGTACCCGCCAGCCGCTGCCCGGACGCGTGAGTACTTACCCGTAGATACCGCGCACAGAATTTGCGCACGTTGGCATTATTAGTTAATTTGCGATGAGAATGCGCGGACGAACAACGAGAGTGTGGGTATACGTCGAATGGGCACTGGCCATATGGTCAACTTTTGACCAACAGAAAGAAATACAATGCCGACATAAAAGGCGGATCGACGGATCGACGACATAATTTCGTAGGTACTCGTCCGCAAAAGTGGAACGTCCCGAATTCGCGGACGCATCGGTGGCCGCTGCCATCCGGAAAACAGCCTCGACTATTCCAGGCAGGCCCGGCTATAATCGACGATGAAAATGTTATTTTCTCTCTCCTCGCGTGCAAATCAAAAGAAATACGGAGGTACCTCCGTTTGTCGCCGGTAGACGACGACGACGACGACGACGACGACGACGACGACGACGACGAAGAAAATAAAATAAATACGTAGCTATACGCGTACATCTACCTATAAGGTAGCCAGATACTTAGCTAAATAAATATTGGCAAAAAAAGGAAAAAAAAGGAAAAAAAAGGAAAAAAATGGAATGCCATGTTAGCCGGCGTAATATCGGTTTCTTTTATTTTGACCCGATAATTTAGTCTGCGTCGAAGATAGGCGAGGAAGAAGAAGAAGATAGGTACGTACCTATTGTGGCAATCGTTCGTCGATACCTATCATTTTTCAGTTTAGAATATCGGTGAACGTAGGCTATCGCGATTCGCGGTTCTTTCGTTTTCTGTCCGATGGCATACGTACAATAGGTAGATACGTGTTACCCACACATTCCTAATTATAAATTTTATCTGATGTCGTCTTCGACGCCAGGCTCCAACAAATTTGTGGACACGCAAATTTTCACGCACCTACCTCTACCTGGGGCGTTTGTTTGATTTTAGACGCTACTCTTGTCGTACGCGCGTTATCGACCGTTTCTAATTTGGCCATCCGCTTTTTGTCGACTGTTCCAGAAAATGTCGCATCGTAGTCGTTAATTAAAATTAAATAATTACGGTATTTCGTTCGACACGTTTTCAAACCATATTTTCGAGTACGACCTACCTAACAAGCGGTTGTTGCGTAAACTAAATTGATCCGTATGTCTACGAAAATTCAGCTATTTATTTGGTCTCCATCCGGTATTTTTTCACTTATTCGGCCTATTGAGGGCCGGGGCACCATTCAAAAAGTAACTTTTTAAAAAGCGGCCCTACGACAAATGAAATTGAAAAAGTTCAAACGTCGATTGTGTCGCTGTTTGTAGTCGACGATGGATGTTCTGAAAAAAGTAGGAAAATGAAAAGCGGAAAAAAAGTGGTGTCGGTTTGCCGACCAATTTTTCGCATTTCTTCGCCCTTGCGAACCCTTTTCGGCAGCCGTGATTGCCCTCTGCGATGCTCACGTCTCGATTGGGCGTGCATTTGTCTGCAATAAAGTGGCCTAACAACTGCGCGTAGGCGGAGGCGCTTTGGCTGCGACGCCGGTGGTCGGTAAGTCAGGTACTGGCCGTCATCTGCCGGCTGCTCCGCAAAATATCCTCGTCGGTCATCCGACTGCGTTTACGCCGTAGAAGGCGGTCCACGAAGGAGATAACATCGCAGAGTCGCTCCCTCTAATTAATCGGCGCCTCGGTTTCCAGATGAAGCGTCACGCGCACGCGTATTGTCAGCACACGCCTCGTCCGGACGATAAATTTAATTGAAATCGGCGAGTGCCGAATGCCGAATGCCGAAGCGAGGCCCAAAATCGGTGGCAACGCTCTTCTTGTCGCTCATTTTACCACTTTATCTGTCACATTACGGAGGGTGGGGGGTGGGAGGGTGATGATGTGTGCCCATTTTCTTTTACCCGTTTGCCTTCGTCGTAACGACCAACTGTCGTCGTATTTCACACGAGGCGAAAGTCGATATTCATATTCGCGATCGCAAATTCGCAATAATTTTTCGAACGAGCCGAGCGTCCAATTGTTCATTTGCGAAACGTATTTTGTGCGCTTGGAAACGTTTTTCAGTTCGAAACGAAAAACTAATTCCTACCGCGTGTCACCGTCGTTATTTCTGTCGCAAATCCTACCCCAGAAGAAAAGGCTATTTTCAATTTGCGGGTCTTCCGCCAAAATCTATTTATTAACTTCATTTCGTTCTTACGGACACGTACGGTAAGCAAATTTTTCGTTTCATGACCCGACGAAAATGTTGGCGCAGTTTTTGGAAATTCGTAAGTAGGTACGTATCCGTATACTTATCCGCCTAATAATTGTCACCGATATCATTATTACCTAATTACCTATTACGAACGTATCTACGCACGATTCGTTGTTAAGACGATAGGTAAGTACCTACAGGACGTAGGTAATATTAGTTCGATAATCACGAAATTTGGATCGAACGTTATTACTAATGCAACGGACAAGTCCGTTCGAATTTGGTGCCGATTGAATTTTGTGGTACCTACTTACGTTGCGGAGGTGCAGCTTTGATGAATTTATGCCACCAAAATGGCTTTGAAACGAGTAATTTTTAAGCAATATTCTCGAAATATGGAACGCACGTCGATTACAAATTTATTTTAACATACGTACTTTAAAATTTGGTTGCGATTGGCTATTATGGTTCATACTCTGCAGCTATTGTAGGGCTAATTTTTCAGCTGTTACAAGGCTAATTTTTTGTGCTAACTCGATAAAGATTGCAATATTTTTGGGCAATAGTCACGAAATTTTGTAAAAATGTTAATTTCAACCCAAGGATCGGATTCACCGATTGTCGTTAGAATTTGTGAATTTATTCCCTAATTATTAGTCATTCAGTGTGATTTCCTCTCATTTTAACGACCGTCGCAACAGTAAGGAAGTCGACGTATTTAGTTGGTATTTTGTACGTGTCTTCAACCGAATCTGTCCCAAACACAAACACAATTACGCGCACCGATGCAATTTAATATTTATATATGGGCGTAGCCGAGTGGGGGCAAAGACGACGATTACCCATGTAACTTTTGTTTTTTGCTTGTCACTTTTTAAATTTTGAAAAATGTTAACAATACCTACACATATGTGACAGCAAGTTCTATAGATGGCGCTAAATTTCTTAAATTTTCTAAATTTTCGAGTGGCGGTAAAAAAAATTCGTAAAATTCTTGGACCCCCCCCCCCCTTAAATAAACCGTAGCGAGTTAAAACGCGGCAATTCACTACTATCGAAGGCTGGTCGTTATCAATTTTTTGAGGAAAACAAAATTTTTTACCCGATCGCTTCGGATAATAGCCTCGAAATAGTTATTTGTGATAAAAGTGCAAAAAGTGGGTGGTGTTGATAGGGGTGTGAATTTTGCGAAACGTACCGATGGCGAGCGTCGAAAATCACACGAGTACTAATCATCTACTTTGAGAAAGAGTCACGCACTACCTAATGTTTGCAACAACCTCCTTCCCTCCAAAAAAAATCAGAAAGGGGAAATATTGTTTATTTTACAGCCCCGGTAATAACGAATATAAATTTTGTTTAACCAAAAAATCTTCGCACTCCTCATCCCCCCCAAACACCAAAAAAAATTACTGGAAACATTTTTTAGAATAAAATATTCTACCTTATTAGGTAATTTAATAATTTTACATTGAAAAAACAACAAATTACAGCTATGAAAGTTCACAAAACCACCATTTATCATCCATATTAGGTATATTTTATGGTCTGTGAGCGATTACTCGACGCCAACTTTAGTCGTAACGTCGTAAATTAATTGACGAGTTTTTTAAAGCTTACATTACATTTTCTAGTGGAGCTACTGCGGTGGCTCTAAATTTTTGCAAAACTAATTACGCCGTACAAGCGCTGAAAATGTTTCGCCGTCGTCGAACCCGTGTTTAGCTGCTGCTCGACAATAAGCCAAATTTCCTGAGCAAGTCGCATCCAACGTGGATTTTTCTTCGTCTGCAAAACAGGATTTCTCGTTTTGGCGTACCCATTGCTCGTTGGCTGCAGGCAGAAAAGTTGACCCCTCCGGGACAAGTTTGCTTTTGGCTGTGTTACCGCATCGACGAATTTTGGGTGGTGCTGGCTCTCGATTTTTTGGGTAAAAAGAACGACCAATTTTAACGCTGCCGTTGCTATTGAAGCCCCCGTCACGCATCTGGGGGCCCTTTCATTTTAGCTGGAAATTCCAATTTTCGGAGTGCAATTGACTAATTAATAACGTCGTCGCGTGTCGTTCGCCCTCAGCCACATTCCCTAATCCCTGCAGCTGCCGCAGACACCCGGGTTTCCTATTCTACGTAGGTAGGTACAGGTAGGTACAGGTAGAGGTACCTACCTACCTACCTGCCTGTTAGTTTGTTTCGTTTCACGAGTAGGTATGCGTACTGTGCAGCGTACCTTTGCTCGTCTCTAGCTGACTGTTTCACCGCCCTGTTAATGGTTTATGAACGCGTAACTACCTAAATATATTGCAGTAGCACCTGGCCTAGCTTTCAGACTTACGACTAGACTACGCTTTAGCGACTACGGTATGGTACGGTGCGGTACGGTATGGAATTAAAATAATTTTATTTACGGCATTGTTCGCTCACACACGAGCAGAACGTTCTTCATTTGCGAATCGAAACGTTCACTGCCATTAAGTGAGACGTTGGACTGTGGTATCGGTACTTGTACGATTTTCAATACTCCTATACGCCTATACGCCTATACGCCTATACGCCTATATATATATATAGGTATAAGTTGGGTAAAAATGCGCTTATTTCTGCCATACTTTCGTAGACAGCGCCAATTCGCGCGTACGTAGCTACTATTGGACAATGTGGTGCAGTTACTTGAAACGTTCATGCGACAATGTCGTACAACTTTAGGTACCTACTTAAATGGTTGTATCTGGCAGATGCGTACCTACCTGCACCTACCTACTCGTACATTTATTACATCAACGTACGAACATGTTTGCGGGCACATTCGAACAAGTCGTCGTTCACGTGCGCAACAATAATATTTATCGTTCGGTATCTACTTAGTGGTATTCGTTCGTCCAATGAAAAACCAGTTTCCCTAAATTTTCTACGCGTACTGCCACAAATGATGGGCGCCTCGGGAGGACGGAGCAGCATGGAGGAGGGAGAGAGGGGAACGAGAGAAGGCAAGTCTTCCATTCTGCAGCATTTCGAGCCATCAATTTCGCTATTTTTTGAATCAGCAGAGTGCCGAACCGAGAGTCTGAACTAAACCTAAGCGACAGAGACAATTTGGCGTCTATCATTTTATGTTGGCAAAGCGACAAAGTTGTTGGTAAACGCGTCCGCGTCCGCGTCCGCACGTGTTTTGTTAGTAGTTTCGTACTTAGTCTATTATTAGGCGGGTGATTCGTGATTCGTGATTCGTGATTCGTGATTCGTGATTCGTGAGATTCGACTCGGTAACACTACGCCGACTAGTTGACGACTAAACTCCCGGTGCGGTCGACTGCTCTAATTTTTACGTTTACGTACGTATTACGTACATTGATAGGTACGCCCTGTCGTTCATCTGACACGAGTGACACGTTTTCGAGCGCGACGAAGTCGGTACAGTAGGTACCTACCTGTGGTCAGGTACCCCCACCTGCGTAGGCTACCTGCGTCGCACAGTGTTTCATCGCCAGCTGATTAGCTGATTGCCCTTTAGTCCGTAACGTACGTACTTGCGCTAATGCAGCCTCATTTTCGAGTCTGTCGGGTCGCACGTTTCGTTTACGACGTCGGTACGATTACCTGCGAGTACAGTAATTGGTGGTTGGTAGCTGGAATTTGGTTAGTTATTCTTTTCGATGGCGCGATTACGCCTCAAAATCAAAACTATACGTAGCCAGCGTCTGAAATGGCGACGACGATAAACATTTTCTAACAGCGTGGTAGGTAACTAAGCGTTATTTTTTCGCTAACAAAGGATGAATTAAATTCTTTTGGACTGGTAGGTAGAAGGCAGGCAGGCAGGCAGACCGCTAGCCAGATATGTATATGTATCATCGATGGATACGTCTCAGTGTTAGTCATCTGCGCGCAGCAGACCTCGCTGTAGGAGCGACGTGACGAACGGGCAGCAACCGATCATTGAGGACTTTCGTCAGCCAATTGTTTCGATCAGTGGACCCAACTAACGACGATCGTTAATTTATTCCGCGACGAGAATAGCTGCTCACGCTACTATAGGCACGTGTCTGGTACCTACTTTTACCTGTAGGCACCTACTTGTGGGCCAACCTGCTTGGGTACCTAATAGTTACTGGTGCAGGTAGCAGCTCTCTGATAGAGGTGTTACTTCCTACTTTTATTTTGAAACGAGTGAGGCGCCGCGCATAGAAACATCGAACGCCGGCCTGCGAGACCTTTTCTCGTTGCCGATGAACCTTTCCTCGAGGCTCTCTTTTCCACCATCTCAAATTCTCGAACCGAAAGGTCGCTTTTTCACACGAACAACGCCTCGTTACAGAAAAAGAAAATTAACGTGACTTAGGCGATCCGATCGTACGGACGGACAATGTCGACCGGTTTGAGAAACCCGTTTTTGGAAAAACTCACCCAAAAGTAAAGCCTCTACAGCCTACCGAATTATAGGTACTTGGAGCTTGTCATGCTGTGGCGGCTACTTTTGTGTTGCAAGTGCCGGAATTTTCACAAATCGACCAAAATTACAAATCGAAGTAAAGACAGAAGTTAAGAACAATATTTTGGAACAGATAAGAGTCAAGACTATAAAAGAATAATAGAAAATAAATTACACGTGGGATCGGTGGAATTTTGTTTCCCTATATGTCCTTATCAGTTAAAATTCGTTATCTTTTGAAAGAATTTTTGTTTTTGATTCAAGGAGTCCTTTTTACTTTTCTGCATTCGTTGTAATTGAATACAGGTCTATTGTAAAAAACTAGAGTTTGGAAAATAAAGAAGATGAACAAAAAAAAAAAAAAATTACTAAAAAAGAAAAAATAATTTCGTTAGAATTTAGAATTTTATAACACCATCCTTTTTTTTTTTTTTTTTGCATAAAATTTTCAAGTTGACGCCAAATTTTAAACATAAAATCTAATCTTATAGATAATTTGTAAGCGTGGAAAACTGCGTTAGTCGAGAATAATACTTCATAGTACAATTCCCGTAATGTACTGAATGGATCAATTGTTGCTGCGATTCCGACTCTTATGCTTATTATTGTTAAGCTTATCTTAAATATTTATAACTTTCAATTCCAAAAACCAATCTGTTCAACTCTAATCTGAGTTTACAACAATACTTGAGTCTACAAGTTTGCCCACTTGAATCCAGTAGGAGAATGTAAGAGTTTCATTCAGAAAAAAAACATGGTGTTATAACACCTTAGATCGTAACAAATTTATTCTTCCTTTTCATTATATTTTTTTTGTCTGTCTTCTTCATTTCTCTATTTTTATTTAAGTCGGTTTTATTATTTCTATTAATAATTTCGATAGGGTAGGATGTTAGGTGATTTTTTTAGCGTCTGAATAAAAAAAATTGAGAGTATAATACTATATTAATTACTGTAATAAAAATAAAAACATTACCAGTTGGAGTTATGTCGATTGCAGTCTTATAGACTGACTTTGTGTCAGAAAGAAAGTTAACCATCGTTGTTTTGCAACCTCCATGTAAAAATTTTTACACGGAGACAGGTTTATCGTTTACATCGAGGTTATAAGTGAGTACCTCGGATGATGATTTAATACATAATATAATTTATACTTCCCAGCATCCGAGTAGTAGGCAAAAATAGGAAGGGTCGAACAAAAATGGAAAATTGAAACTGACACGAGCAAAAAAAAACGAAATAAAAGTCAGCCAACTTTTTTTGCCGATCTCCCTATTTACGCTTACGTTGCAAGTGCAACACGTGAGAAAAATCCGAGTCGCCACCACTGGTGGCGAGTGGTGGCCAGTGGTGGCCAGTGGTGGCCAGTGGTGGCCAGTGGTGGCCAGAGATGGCCAGTGGTGGCCAGTGGTGGCCAGTGAAACTCGCAAAATCTTGTATTTTTCCATTCCAAAACCAACCGGTTGTTACCTATATGTATGGATACCTGTTTCTCATAAAGAGATTGCGACTGGTAAATTACAAATATTTAATCTTCTCTCTTTCTCTTTAGAATCTTCAATTTTGCCCCATCCCTTTCGACGACACTGTCGATCTTATCTCCGATTAAAATGTACCCAAAATGTCAGATGGGAGCGCGCACGATAATAAGCAAACGTCTCAAACGTTTCGAGCTCTCGTACCCACATTACTTTTAACTCACTGAGGCATGAAAATATTCAGTTCAATCCACTCTTCGAATGCACGCTGAATACATTGAAAGTTTCCTTACATAAGTTCCGTTTTAAGTTTGGTCTCCATTTTAAACGACAATTTTAAAAGTTTCAATTGGAAATTTTCAGATTTCTCCCCTCCAATGCAAAAAAATAAAATAAAATAAAATAAAATAAAGGGAACGACAAAAAAAAAAAAAAAGAAAGTGGAGAGAATGAAGTTTTTCGCTTCGAATTTGTGAGGAACGAAGATTCGGTTCGATTTGATGTTGAAGGATTGGCGATTATCCGAGCTTCAGCTGCTGTTCAGTGATCTAAGGGGTAGATAGGTGCGTCCTTTTTAATCGCTTATCGTCTGTCGTGGACTGGTTTGAAAAATAATCTCGAAACTTGGATTCAGCGCCTCCATCACAGCCCATTCAAATGCGCACATTTTTTTCTCGAAACGACTTCGAATAGGCCAACTGTTGCGACGGCGGCGGCGGCGGCGGCGGCGGCGGCGCTCTGCGGCCAGCATCTCTTCATTCGTCGGATCGCGTCGGTTGGCCCGCCGCAGTCGTCTCGCTGGCAGCGCAGACTCCGACTGGTGAGGCATCGCACGTCCGCCAGCGAGCAGCAAGTAGGTCAGTAAACTGAAGAGAAGGAAAAACAACACAACCGCTCCATTCGTCTCTCTCTTTCTCTCTCTTTCTCTCTCTCTCCCCCTTCTTCTGCGTATTCGATTCGTAAACATCGATATCGTATCTCGTTGTTCGCCGGTCGCGAGCGCTCCTCATAAATTGTCTCTCGCGTCGCGGCCAAGAGAAATGAGAAATCCAAGTTGGTGGCCACACCGCACCCCCTCTCCGCGCTCGTCCACTCGTCCACTCGTCCACTCGTCTCAACAGCGAACCAAGAAGAACAAATAAAAAAATAGCTACATAATTTATTATTAGAAACGTATCGCTTAAATAGCTGCCGTCGCTTTGCTTACCTGCGCACGAAATGCGAAACGCACTTCGTTGCGATAAACCTTTTAAAATGATTCGCTTTTTTTTCTTCTTCTTCTTCTTCTTCTTCATCATTATTTTTACATTAATTTTTCGTAGGCACCTGCTGGACTGTGGGCATGCGTGTGCGTGCGTGCGTGCGTGTGTGTGTGTGTGTGTGTGTCGCAATGGCCAAGTCGCCAATGGCTTCGCCACGTTATATCGATGCGAGCCACTTTCACGAACCTTTGCCGAAGGCCTTTAATAAAAGGTGTAGAAGTAAATCTCACCGAGCACTTGGAAAATATTCAAAAAACACGGCGCTTGAAGCGGATAAAAACGATATCGTTGAACTTTTTTGTGGCTTAAATGGTTATAAAAATGCGTATTATTTAATCAGTAACGTCGAAATCGTGTTTTTAGGGAACATAATATCATATTATTTATAATATAATGGGTACGCACGGTGAGAAAGGCGATGTCTACGATGGTATTGCGCGAGTGAAAATCAAGCGGCTCCTATCACCGATGAATGTACCCAAATGTAGGTATAACCTGGATGCGAAGTGACCGCGCCTCCCCCCAAAACCGTTCACTTTTCACTTTCCGAATGAAACGTTAAATCTGCCGCAATGAGCACTTTGACATTTTGTTCAGTTCTTTATCATTTTCGTGGCAGACTTATCATTATGACAGAATTTCAACAGTTCGTTGCTTTATGATCGTTAATTACGCTTAGAAAATGTCTTCCTCAACGAGGTTCAAAAGTGTGTGTTTACATGTGAGGAGAGTTTGCGAAACGGGGGTAGCGAGTGAACAATTCTCGGTATTGTACCTACAGTCATTCACCTCCCGTCCATAATAACGCGTTTCCGGCCTACATTTTGGAACTGAAAGTTCATCTTTTTGGATCAGAGAACTATTTCAGGCAGTAGGACCGAAAATTCGAGAAAATGACCAAATTTAATAAATTATTTTCTGGTCCAAGAACCAAGAAATGAAACTTACAGGTCCGAAAATTACACTTTTCGGTACTCGGACCGAAAAATCAACGTCGTCGACGAAACGTCACGAAAACCTTATTTGAAATAACAATTCATTTTCATTTTGAAACATTTGTATTTTTAGAAAAACGTATCGTCTTTCACTCGATGAAAGAAACTGCGAGGTTGGTATTGCTCGAAAGAAGAGAAAATTTACTCCTACAATTTTTTTTTTTTTTATCTCAACGACTTCTCTATAATTAGAAAATAAGAAATAAAAAATTAACGGAAAGATTGCCGTTTTTTTTTTTTTTAATCGCTGTTTATTTCAAAAACTAATAGTTGCAGCAAAAAATTTTCAGCGATAAGCCCCCTATTTTTTAACGACAAATCAATTTTATCATCAGATTTCATTAAAAACGAAGTCATTTAAAAGTAATGGCGTGTGAAAATATTAGAAGAAAACTGAAACCCTTTTTTTCACCATACATTTTCCCTTTCAGTTTTACAGTTTAAATGAATCTTTTCGAAAATAAAGGCCATGTATGAATTACGTTGCGTCATTTTCACGAGTAGGCAGGTCTTAAGCATAGGCGATGACCAACTTGAAAAGCTTATAGGATGAAAACAAAAAAAAAAAAGAAAGAAATTGCGCAAAGGTGAAGAAAATTCGTGTGAACTGAATAATCGTTTCGGCCAGTATTACGTAAGTTATGAATTTGTTTGTCACCTTTAAAACTCGAATTCGTCCGAATTTTTCGGGAGTAAAATGCTTTCAAAATGGATTTTAAGTATTATCGAATACCAATGGGTCATTAACAGTTGACAAATTAATGTGCAACTTGTGTGTCAATATAATGGAGCACGCGGGTGCGCCACCATAAAAATTCCACAATTATTAGGTCAAACGAAATAATATGTCGTGGAGAAGTTTCCATAATGACACGAAAATGTCATTAAATTCGAGTACCTATATTTAATGAGACTTTCGTCGCTCGTGTCTGACAGGACCACAACCAGCCCCCCGTATGAAATGGGGCAAGTGAAACCGCACTGTAGGCAGGATTTTACAAATTTTGGTTTTCTTGGAGCAACTGTAGGTCCTTCTTGGCGTACGGAGGAGAGTGCGGCGGATATTTTGATTTTTGCCAGGCGGGGAAAATGAAGACACCAGCCGGGGCAGGGCCCACATTTTCCCCCTACTGGTCGCGGGCTTGCTGGCACGTCACCCAGAAAGGTATGACCGTGAAACAATAGTGGCGGGCGCATTTTCTCCTTCGTGATAACTATCTTCCACAATTTATAGCATTGCAGCCGCAGCCATAAAAAAGAATACTCTCACTCGTTCTTCTATCGACTTGTTGCCGCTCGCCAGCCAACGATCAAATCTCAACTTCGATGCTGCGAGCTAAAAAACCAGCGTCGCTTAATATCGATCTTATTTTCACCTTAACTGGCCATTTCATTCCAAAACAAAGCCTTTCCGACTTGAAATTGGATTAGCGGCAAACATTTGAACGTACGCCGCGCTTGTACGCAATTTACGTGCAAAATTCGACCTTTTTAAGCGGGTTTACCGCTAAAATCTACTTATTAATCTTGATTTTACCGAACGACCTGCGAGTGGGAGGTGGGAGTAGAATACGTTTTTCGTTTTTGTTGGCCGATGAAAACTTTGGCACCAAAAACTCGAATTCATACATTATACGCGAGTCCGTTGTAGTACACCTAATTATAATATTAATTATAATTATATTATGCAGGTATAGGTACGTATAATTATAAGTACCAATTTCTAGTTATCGAGATACGGGTCGCAATTTTCGTCCGATAGTCACAAAATTCGGTACGAACGTCGGTACGAAGCCGAGTACCTGACCTAATGATTTCGGTGCGGACCGGCCGAATAGACTTCCGGTACGGCTATTGGCGTTGTTATCTCCGTCAAATTATAATTAATTATAAAATGCCGACATTTCGCATCAATAGCCTCGATATTTGTGAGCAATATTATTGCTACGATCTATTGTAACCTGCTGGCAATTTTGGTGCGGATCGGCCGGACGGTACTTGCTCAAAATCGACTGTAGTTTCCATTTTGAAAGGGGTAATGCTTTTTTAAATTACTGTGAAATTTTAGGTCCAACGGTAACAAAATTCGATACAGTCACCGTTACTTTATACGATCCATACTTGTTACGAACTTTTTAGCAATATCGATTTTCTACGTTTGTGAGAACCGACCTACGTTTACCAGCGGAGCTGTTACGGTCTGCCGCGTTAGAGTTTTTATGTATTTATTTATTTATTTTTGTATTTTGTACAATCGGGCTACCATTCGAAAACGAATAAAAAAATCATTACAACGTCGTGGATCAACTCGATAGATTACCAGTGTAACGTAAAATAACATCTTGGCATCTCGAGTGAAAGTTTTTTCTCTAATTAAAGACATGGTGCGGTGAACGATAACATCGACTTCTCGTTTCTACATCCGAGTTACCTACCTTATAATATGTAGGTATATATAGGTATATAGACCTATACAGGTTCTTGGGTAGTACACATCGTACGCTCTATCCACCTACCTAAGTACCTACCTATCTACTTATTATAAGTTTCAACGCACTTTTCTCCAACTTCGTAATATCGACTTCACGTAGAAAAATAAACCAAAATAACGACGAAAACGAATTTAGAATTTATTTGGCGATAATTTGTCCGAGTCGAGTCCCGACGAATCGAATGCGTCCTCCCAAAGCCGTAAGAAAGTTAATTTTTTGTTTTTGTTCTTCTTCTTCTTCTTCTTCTTCCTCTTTCTACTATTGCTGTTAAATCGGAGGATCAATTGTACGGGTGAAAGTTGCACATGCCAACGTTGCTCGCCGGGCTCGTATTTAATCTTGAAAAATATTTTGCCAGTATACCCAATAGCCAACGCGTCTACCTACTAATGACGATAATTATCACGATCACGTATCTGGTATGTGGACGTCGACGAAAATGGCGCGATGTACGGCCGTCGAACTCGATCGTCGCGATTGGCGGTTAATTTGTATTTTTTTCTTTCAATTTCAATTAACTCAATTACCTATTGACGATAAATTCTGCAGCGTAGACACGTAGTTCCCTACTCTCGGCGCATTTTTCACCCGCGATAATGTCACATCATATGGGCTGCGTATCGATAGCTCCAGGGCGAGGTTAGGGATGAGACTGCATCGTAATAAATATTATTACGTAGGTAAGTGTAAGTGGGTAGGTAGGTGGATAGGTAGGTGGGTAGCTATTTAGTGGCGTAAGCGGAAAGCACATTTTCACGCGAGCAAAACGGCGAAAACGTAACTGAAAACCAAATTTGGGGGGAGGGTAGCGTTTTCGCAGTCGGGCATCGCGACAGTGAGGTACGGCCTTAAATTTTGAAAAGAAAAAAATCGACTTCTTTTTCTCGTACCCGTAAGGTCGTCGAATTTCTCGGACGAGCAGTCTAAGTAATTGTGTCTACTTATCACTTAGGTACGAGTAACCGTAGGCGGATCAAGTCGAGTGTCGGAGCTAATTTTACTTTGTGCTGCGGCCGGATGGTAAGAGGAAATGAAACGCTCGTTCAAGGATGGAATCCATCTCAGTGCAACGTCTCGGTTAATCGAGTTCACGATCGCGTATTTAAAACCACAAGTTTTGTATTCTCCGTAGGTTAAGTACCTACCGATATTAGTTGAGAGGAATGGCTCGAGTTTAGTCTCTAATAATCCAAAGATATGGCGCCAACGAAACATCATTTCATTGGTCACACTGCGTCAAATTGCTGCTCTTATTGCGGCACGTCGATTTATCGTGTTGCCCACCGCCGCGGGTAGAGGCCCTCTATCAAGGGCCAAGTTGAAAAAATAACTTTTTGTAAAAAAATTGGACGAAAATCGCGACCAAATGGTGGCGACTCGAGCATTCCAGTATATCGTTTTTTACCATCATTATGCCTACCTACTTAACAGATAGGCACAATTCACCGTTGGAGATGAGAACGAAGGGTGTTGATTAAGAGTCGCATCATCTTGCCCCCCCCCCTCACCATTTAAAAACTATTCTTACGATATTCGAGACCTTTAGTGGCGTTTACCGCCATCCATTTATATTTCCAGCCGAGAAAAAGTTACCCACTCTTCACTCCCTGGATGTTGACTTTTAGTCGGCACAATTTGTTTTTCTCGACCGATCAGTCCATTACGAAATAAGTACCTATATAAAGTACGAGTGGGTATATTTTATTCGAGAAACAAAAAGCAATCGGAAACAAAAAGCAAAAAACAAAAAACATAAAACAAAAAACAAAAACGGTTAAACAAGTAACGAATTGCACGAATCGGGTAATTAATTATTTTTAAATTTCATTTCGCCAACTTACAGAAGATTATTTATTGGACCGTGTTATATCGCTATATGTTCCTGTCGACGGTGCTCGTATTTTAAATTCATCCGCAATTTCGTCACTCCAGTTCCAGTTCCAGTTCCAGTTCCAGTTCCGTCGTCGTAATTAAATACGAGCCCTTCTTTTCAGCGCCAAATTATAACCGTTGGCATCGCATCGCGTCGAATGCTTTTTTCATTCGAATCGTCGTCGCCGTCCCATCGACCGATTTGTGTACTTAAAACGAATCGTTCATTTCCGCAAACGAAGGTGAAAAATCGAAATATGCGAACCCCCTCCCTGTTCGTCTCCGAGCTGATTAGAAATAATGCCGAAACGAAGACCGGTTTGTGTTAGCTGCAGAAAGCGACGAAAAAATAAATAAGGTAAATAAGGTAAATAAGGAAATAGGTACCAAGTAGCCTATGTCAAATAGGTATCGGACGTAGTCTTTTCTACACGGTAGAAAGTAATATATTATTATTGCGGAGAAACAGACAACCTGAAAAATTGAAGCGAAATCTACGACTTTTTCGAAAATTATCCTTTCTTTCGTAGCGGGTTTTCAACAAGCAAAAAAACCGCTATTTCACTCGCACCGCAGCCACTTCGCTACATCCAACCAACTTTTAATCTGTTCTACGGAACCAATTTTTGAATACGAAATACTTACGAAACACTCGAAAAGAAAACACTGGAAAACTAGCAGCATTGGGCCGTAGTACGAAAAAGAGAAAAAATGGAGAAGGAATTACGACGGAAGTGAACTGGCGTAGATGTCAAGGTGAAGAGAAATTCGTCATTTGCGAGGCACCAACTTTGCCTGCAGCAGCAGCAGCAGCAGCAGCAGCAGCAGCGTACAAGAAACAAGAACCACGTCCACAAGGAATCTGATTCAGTAGCCTTTCATACCACGTATCACGTATCACGTATTTCGTATTTGTCTCCTTATTTGTCGCATTATTCTGGCCAAATAATGTTGTCGATACCTGTCTGAATTATTTGCTTCAGTTTCGTTCGCATAAAGCTACCATCATAGCCTATAAACACGGGTACAGTGCCGATGCGAGGATTGATTCTTCTCTATTTTTTTTTTTTTTTTTTTTTTTTTTGGTATACTTACGTACTGATTTTGATTTTACTCACAAGCGGAGTGCCTTCGATTTCATCTGTTAGTCGTTTAATAGGCCATACAACGAACGTAATAATAATTTATTACCTGCGTCTCGCAGCGAGGATGCGAATGGTTTTTTTGTTTTTTTTTTCGAGATCGAATTTATGATCCAATAAAAAGATGTTCGTATCATCTTATACCACGGGACATAATATTATTATTATAGGTACCTACTAAAAATAGTAACTGAAATCTGAAAAATGCGAATACTTTGAAAATTATTTTTTAACTTTTTTTTATAGCCTGAATTTGGGTGTTGCTGTATTCTGTATTAGAATGGTAATATTATTATTTTTATTATTTTCATTTTTATTCTAAGCTGCGCCCAATCGAATCGAAGCAAATTGTGCGAAATACGATGAAGATATTTTGCGAAACTTGTTGCATTCTCATCTTTGCTGCCACAACTTTTAGAGAATGGGTTATAGGTAATAGTAATTTAGGTATCCACCTATCTACCTGCTTGGCTACAGGCAATTTGGTTTATTTCGTCTATAATAAATACGAGCGTCTGACACGATCGCAACCATCCAAGTAGGTATTCAGTACCCGCATACCTGCTGCTGCTGCTGCTGCTGCTGCATACCTACGTCTATGCGATAGTCGAGTGCGACGCTAATCATTGGAGGGGCGACGGGAGTGTGGTGGGTCATCCGGTCGTCCGATCATCGCTTCAAATTTAAATTTTCACCGTCTTTCGGGATAGGCACGAAAGAATAAAATATTTGGTTTTGGGTACCTGTGGTACCACTTACCCAACTACCTAAGTGGTATCGTTATCGTTAATATTAATTCGGGTACGCGACCGAGAACAGCCCACCGAACCAAGTAGATTACCAAAAAAGAACCGTTTTGCCCGTCTGCGGTACGAATCGCGAGAGACCGTTCGCCATCCACAGACCGTTTTTTCCTAATCATGGAGCGTTTTTTTTTTTTGTTTTTTTTTGTTTTTTTTCTCAGCTCTCTGCTTCGGTTTTCCCGGGCCCGCTGTCTTTGTTTTTATTACAAAGCGTCGTCTAGCGGCACCAGCTGCTAATTTACGTCACACTTGTCGAATACGTATCCTCCGCTGTTGTCGTTGTTGGTGTTGTTTTTTTTTAACGTTCACCGAGTGGCGGCTGGGTGGGCTGGGCGGCGAGGTGGCGGCGAGGTGCGTACACCCTTCTCGTTATATCGTTGGCTTTTATTCGTTCATTTCCTGCCTGTGCCTGCATTTAAGGTGCCGAGCTGCCGACTCTGCACGGACTGCCAAGCAGAGTGCCAGCCGACGGTGCATTCGACAGTCGCGACTACAGTCGTCGTAATTTTTCTTTCATTTTTGCATCGCCGCGTCGTCGTCCTCGTTGTCGTTGTAATTGTTGTTGTTGTTGTTGTTGTTGTTGTTGTTGTTGTTGTTGTTGTTGTTGTCGCTGCGGTTTCAGTATCGTAGTTGCGGTACTTAGCTGGTGTCGGTATTGTCGTTATTTCAGTGTTACTCCTCCTTTTCAGCTCCACCGCGTCGTCGGCAATTTCGGCTTTTTGTTTCGAGTTTTTCAGTCGATGACTCGTCGATGTGTTCGCGCGAACGAACGACGCGTTCGTTGGTGATGTGTGCGACGAACGAGTGCGGATGTGCGTGTGCGTGCCACGGCCATGCTGCTGAATAGAATTCGCGAGTTTTGGTTGGGATTGAGGGCGCAACGCAGCACCACTGCCGCCTCCGTCGACAAATTGGGGGCCGGCAAAACGAGTGCGCGTCAATTTCGAGCCCATCGAATGGGTTCGCGACGGCGAAATTGGGCGGCGGGCAGCGTTCGGCGGCGCCACCGCATGGACGCGTACGAGCATCGGACGGCCGTACGGACGGCGGATTCGATTCGCGGCGGCGATGGCGGCCGCCACCAGAACGACGGAACGGATGCTGGCCTTCCCGGAGCGGAGCACGGCGGTGGTCCCACCATCGTCGCCGATGCTGTCGATGCTGCTGCTGCTGCTGCTGCTGCTGCTGCACTCTCGGACGTGGACTATGGCCAAACGGCGGCCCAAAAACTGGCCAAACTGGTGGACGATCTGGAAGCTGACGTCATGGCCGTGAAGAAAGAGGTCGCAAACGACGCAAACGACGCAGACGACGCAGACAACGCGAGCGAACGTCGAGACGCCTTTTCGCACGAGTGTTGTCCGCACGTGAAAAATGGTACACGGCGGACGGATGCTGCCACCGCCATCGCCACCACAACCGCAACCGCAACCGCAGCCGCTGCGACCGTTCATCTGCGAGTGCTGAAAAAGTCGCGGCGCCGCATGAAAGTTGAAAATCTCAGGTTTACGAACGCGTCTTCTCTTTCGCATTTTTATATTTTATTCATCTGTCGAAGCCCTCCGGCGCATCGGCGCCTTTTTTAGACGCGATAATGCGATATCGAGGCGATCCGATCAGCACGGGCAGATTTGACCGCCTCGGTAACGCGTCCAAATAACGCGAAGGCGTTCCGAAGCCCGCTCGTTTATCTATTCGCGTATTTATTTATTTATTTATTAATTTATTTAATTATTTTTCGCCTTTCCTAATTTAACGAGTGCGGTCAACGCGGTGAAAAATGCACCTGGAGTAGGGTGTTCGTAGGTGAGGTACCTACTGTTTTCGTTTTATGGTCGTCCTCGTAGTTATTCACATAATCGGCGACGTGACGTGATGTAACGTCCACGTGCTGTCACTTTCACCGCATCGAAATTCGCAGCCCCCTTTGACTATACTATATGTAGTAAAGGAAACGGTTTTACCGTGGACCCAAATTTGATTTTTCAATTTGAGCCACTGAATGCTTAGAATAGAAAGAATTTTGAACACACCGTTGGAAAGAGAATATCATGGCGCACATTTTGCATTATTCGCATTAGTAATTCGCTCAAAAAATAGCCCCGAGTTTTTTATTTGAAATTTTCAAAAAATTCGGGTCCGTGGTACATTGGCTGATGTACCACGGGCCAGAGTCACGTACCTCGGTTAAAATATGCTAATTTTCAAAGAAATACACCGATTATCACGAGCAAACGAAATTTATTTTTCAAAAATAAAGAAGAAATTATAATTTCGCTGTTGTGGAGAAATTTCCACGTCGTTGTTGAATATTTTCAATAATTTGGAAAGCCTGATTCGGTTTAAGACGCGTAGGTAATTGACAAAATTGCACTTTCCATAAGTAAGTGCGGGATCGATAGCCCCGGAGGTACAGTAAACATCGAATTCATTTTTTTCCTTTACCCCGTTCGCGCGCCCTTTTTCTATTTTCGAACGCTCGCTGAATTATCAGCGGGCGGTTATTCTAATCGGCGACTTTCTGGCGCTCGTCGCGTTTTCCCAAAATAAAATTAAGACCCGGCCATCAGCCACTGAGCAGTGGTGACTGGTAACGTCAACAAAAAAGTAAGCGCATAAAACTACACGTTTGCCATCTTCGATTCTACGTAGCAGGAGAAAATTGATCCGCGGATTACGGATATCGAATTCGATGTACACTCGAAGGTCTCTCCTTCAACTTTCTGGGGCCCACCTCCCGCACTTAAGCATTTTCGGTTGCCGTTGAAATTGTCGCCTCTGCCACGCCGATTGTGCCGCGCATCTGCCACCATTGGGCTGTAACGTACGTTCCATCGAACTGTGCTCCTATAGCTGCCTGGGCACCGCGCAGACCTCGCGAGAAAAGGCATTAGCCATTTTACCCGGGTATCGCATTTTTAGGGGCCGGGTATTCTCAAAAAAAAGTAAGAAAATAAGTAGACTTTCGTTGAAAATCGACAGAAAAACCATTGAAAAACTTTTGGCCTCGCCAGTATTGTAAAATCGCTCTCACAGATAAATCCCCGATACTTGTAAGCTAATGAAAATTGTAGACCAAAATACGTCTACATTTTCTTCGCAAATATCGTGACGAAAATATTCGTTAATTTAAATGAAAAAAACGTGTATCTGTCACAGGAAAGACCACATCCGGTGGAATTCTAACATTACACGCGTGAAATTAATAAAGTGTGAACTTTTGCAACGTCAGCAAGTCCGGTCAAACTTGCCGCTGTTTTTATTCTTCAACTTTCCGTCTTCTCATTCTTTTCTTCCATTTTATTTCCCCTCTGATTTTAATTACGCGCATACCGAATTGGTCAACTCTTTTTAATAAACCAACGAAATGAAAGCTCTCGAAGGAAGCTCACGATTCGCTCTCCCAAAACATTGTAATTTCATACGAATATTTAGACAAACTTTAGTTTAATCGTCTTCGTTTTCATTTATACCTAGTCTTACGAGCAGTCTTACTTTCTGATGTTAAGGTTTACTCCAGTAGGACGGTAAACAAATCACACCTTGTAATTATTCTGCGGATACATTTTTTGTAATTAATACTTTTGCGAGTTGTTTTTTTTACCAGTGCGCTTTTATATTTCAGTCGTAACGTTTTCATGCGTTACAATAATGCACCCGAACATAGACGCAATTTTAAATTTTTTAGAGGTCCCGTCAACGCCAAGGCCAACCCCAACCCCAACCCCAACCCCAGTGGAACCAAATTTCCTCTCCACGACCATATAGTATCGCAACGTTGAAAGCTTGGAGCGGAGAAACCAACAGACCGATACGATAGATGCGACACCATTACCAAATAGATTTACATCTACGTCCTATTTCTATTTTTTCATTTTCATTTCTATATGAGGTACGTACCCGCGTAGCGGTAGCTAACCCACGTCAGCGGCGTCGCCTATAATCTGTTGATAATTCAACACCCAATTGAAGGGTTTTCAATAGGCAACGTAGAAAATGAAAAGAAAAAACCGAGGATCAACGTCGACGCACCTACGTACCACGTAGGCACTTCATCAATTCGAAAAAGTGGTTTTTGCGCAGAAATAGAAAAGTCCATATTTTGGGAGATGTAGGAGTTGGTTGATTGGGTGGAGATTCTCGTTCGGAGTGCGAATAATTAAGGTAGCAACTATAGGTGCAGCCACTCTACTCGGTTCAAACTAATAACATAAATCCACCATCGGCAGCACACGAAGAACAAATCGTACCCAATTGGTGCGTTAGGGCTGATTTGAGCCCATAATTTTCGAACCGTATCGAGTAAAGTTTACGCTCCGTTCTGTTGCCGTGTGTAATTAGACCGTAGCCCGGCTGAAAAAAATTCAACTTTTTGGTTTGAATAGAATACCTATACTTAGTGCAAACAGTTTTCTCCTCTCCAGGCGACCGCCGCGGTTCTCCATAAAATGTTAACGCGATGCTATAATAAAAAGTCGAATCAGTCGGATTTCGCGATACGATACGATACGATACGATACGATACGATACGATACGATACGATACGATACGATACGATACGATACGAAGCGAGACGAGGCGAGGCGAGGCGAGGGGACGCTTTAATTCCAATTTTATTACGATTTCGATTTAACGAGCGCGCCTTTGTTCAGCCAAAAGCAACCGAACGCCATCAACTGCGCCACTCTATGAACCTCTACTCGATTCTGGTATGGGCTGGGCACCGAGTCACACCTAAATGGTGAGAATGACGTGTACTGCGCTGGCTGTCTACTCGTACCCCAGTCCCTGCTCCGTCGTCCTTTTTTATGCGACGCATATTCCGCGTCCGAGTAAAGTGGCCCCTTACTTGGGCCCAACAGAAAGAGTTCTCTGTGCGGCGTAGGTATCGGTCTCGCATTTGGTGTCGAGACTCGACTGCTGTGCCAGAAAGTAAGACGGCAAGACCCGGATCGAGAGCACCCGCCCTACGGCTCTTGTTTTCCCTCGTCACTCTATAACTGCGCAGTTCCTAGCCACCCTCTCGTCGTGCAGCTCTCATTGAACCAACGGCTAACCGTCTCATTTTTGCGCATTTCGTCGATCATCGATCGAAATTCCCGTC
The DNA here is from genome assembly GCA_011428145.1 of Ericerus pela. Taxonomy (NCBI): domain Eukaryota; kingdom Metazoa; phylum Arthropoda; class Insecta; order Hemiptera; family Coccidae; genus Ericerus; species Ericerus pela. Next base: position 123,846 of record WOFM01000156.1, on the reverse strand, counting down.
GCAAATATAGTAATTATTTATTTCGGCCATTCGCAGTAGTTGGCGCTTGTCACTCCGAATCCCCGAATCCATAGATTATTTGAAAGTGAAGCTTACGGCCGTATTAAGTTTTTTTTACGTTCGGAGAAAATTGAAAAATCTTGCCACCCTCTGTCTCGTTGTCAATTTAAATAAATACCTAAGTTTACATTTAAAACGAGTTTTTTAAAGCTAGGCTTTTAATTATTTTTTGACTTTAGCTTTTTGGGAAATAAATATTATTTCGTCGCGGAAGGTTGGGCCAAGTAGATACTGGTATATGTATATTTTTAAATCGCAGTAACGAGTAGAACAAAAGATTATAAAAAAGAATAAGTTTTTCGTACGCATCAGTGCGACGACTAGAAGTTACAGCGCTGAGGCACTCTCTCAACAATTGCCTGTAACATGAGAATGATGCGTTTCTGATTATAGGCTGATTCATGTTTTTCTTTATCAACGTCACTTGCCATCAGTTCTTCGCTGCTCCTTACTCCGCGTAAATAATTCACGCGCTGTCAGCACCGCGTACGGATTTAAGCTGCAATCGTTTTTTTCAGCCTCATTTTGGGCGAAATTTCGGAATTTCTTTTTCGTACCGACCTGATTGAAATCATCGGCGCTGAAAATTTTCGCTCGACCTGCTTTGACCGTTACAACGGCGCGAATTAAGCGCTTCGCAGTTCGAGTCGATTTTTTTATACCTTTAAGGCGACACCATTAGCCCAGCCGAAGCACTTTTGATGGGTGGTAAACATCTTAGCGCTGGGTGTCTACAGTAGGGGCTAAACGGGAATTACAATCGTCAGATTCGCGTGACTGCGACTCTTACAATCGTAACACTCGTTTGTGTGCGTTACCTTAGCGTTTCAGAGGCCGTACGGTATTATAAGCGCAAATCGCGGTGAGGGAGACCCACAAAAGTTTTCAGTTTTTTCCGCTCGTCACGCACAAAATTTTGGAAACGTTTGCACTATTTCGTTTGTAATAATATTTTAATTGGGCTCGGTTTTGGTGCCCGTAAACGTGAAACGCTGTTTGCGCCTATGCGGCGTTGAAACGACTTCGACGGAGCGAAACGAAAGATTGGCGCGACAATCGATGGTGGCCGTGATTCGAGCCGAAAAGGCTTTTAAATCGTAAAGCAATCGCACGTTCGCATAGGTACCCATTTTACGAGTACTCGCGCCGACAGTTGTAAAACATAATCGATCGAGTAAGTACGATAATTACCTATTATATTGGTGAATCGTATCGGCTCGGCTATTATGTGATTATAGGGCCGTAATACGGCGTCGATTGGGGTGCGAATAATACGCGATTTTCATTTTGGTCGACCAGCTGCCGGATGCCGGAGGCGAAACGTAATTTAAGTTACTCGAAAGCGATCGATTCAAACATTCGGTATACGCTCTACACGTACGTAGGTATATTATTTTCCAACCGTTTATCGCATTCGACAGGTAGATATAGGTGGGTGGGGCGGGGCGGGGAGGGGAGGGGAGGGGAGGGGAAGGGGAGGGTATCGGATGGGTACGTACCTACGTTGACATCGGACAAACTTTCGATTCTAATTGCGAATTCCGCGACCTGCGGCTACAACGCGACAGCATTCGGCCCGCTATTCTGCGCAATAAATTCACCCGAAGTGCAGCTGCGATGTACCTTCGTCTGCTGCAGCAGCCTATCCACCTGGAAAGGGCTGAGCCAATGAGCTTAGGTCGCGCCGTTTCCATTCGTAAAAGCCATCACTGCCGTCTCGTTACATTATAACGTCTCCGAAGTGAGACGTGAATTGAAAACAAGCCGTAAATGGCGATAACGTGGTCACCGAACGTGCCGTCGATTTGAAATCGCAGATGCCATTTTCAGCCTCAACGAACGGACCTAAAGAGGCGATAGTTTGGGAAAAACAGATGATGGCTGTTTCACCATTGACGGTGCGTGCGCGTGAGACGAGCTATGAGGTCGTTGAGCCGTTGAGCCGTTGAGCCGTTGAGCCGTTGAGCCGTTGAGCCGTTGCCTGTGACTAGCGAGTGGCACCCCTGCCACCGTGCCGCCACCCAGCGGGGCGCTAGCAAAACTCTGCGGCCGCAACACCGCTGCCGTCTTAATAAATTAACCTTTTATTAGACGTATAGGCGCTGCTGCAGTCGCGTAGGTATCTGGCAGTTGGGTAGGATAGGTACCGAGTGTACACGAACTCTACTATTTCTCTAATCTGCCATCGAGTTGGCTACATTTTGTTGGCCTCGGGGGCCGCCTTAGCCATTTTATGTGGCGTCCGGCCGATAGGTGGCCCATAAGTACGACGTCCATGCGAGGCTATGAGAGGGAGGCAGATGGTCGGAATCCGCTGGTAAGCGAATTTTCCAATCACTGCGGTGGCAGCAGCAACACCGATGCAACTGAATCGAAGCCACCGCCATTTTGGGTCGCCAGTGTGGCTGCCGTCTGCCAGACAGTCTGTAACTCGTAACCTCTACAATTAGATTGCAAAATCGAGGACCTAATCGCACTTGGAAACCCGACCCAGACACCTCTTCTCCGTCCCTTACCCTGAGCTACGAATAGAATCATTCGCCCAAGTTAATGCTCGTTAAGAATAGAAAGTAAAAAAAAAAAAAAACGAAGAAGAGAATATTGATGCGCGACGAGTGGGTTGTGGGGACGCAACCCCATTTTGTCGGCAATCGAAGGGCGTCCAATAAAATTAAATTTCAACGGTTCTCATTCGGCATTCGGCATTCGGCATTCGGCATTCGGCATTCGGCATTCGGCATTCGACATTCGGCATTTGTTATGAAATACCACGCGATTATGCTTTCGCCTCGACCGTTGCCCCCTCTCTTGTGCCCCTTCGTTCCCTCTCACCAGCCCTCCGTCCATCCGTTTCTCTGTTTTCATTTTAATTTCTTCCGAGCAACCAGTTCGTGAGTTCGTAAAATTTCGAGGCCGTATAAATCGTAATTAGTTGAGGTGAAACAAGAAAACAAAACATCCGCCGTATTCGTTTCCGCTTTGTTTTTGTACTTTTTTTTTTTTTTTTTTTTTTTGGTTTTTTATTTATTTATTTATTTTTTTTTTCGTTTGTTTTTTACACACGGCCTGCAAATGAAGGAGGATACGTGGCTACGTTTTTACAGCCACAGACATTATTATCTGAGATCGGTATAAAGGTTATAGACGCGATCGCGCGTTTCGTATTTGTTTGTGACGATAAGCCAAACCGTCGAAGAAATTATTGGTGCCGATTCGATCTTTCATTGCAGCACACGGCACCGGTGAGTACCTAAAACTTGGTTATCGTTTTCACTTTCCTTCTCTCCGTCATACCCACCTAATAAGTAGGTATTCGCTGTAGCTGTGGGGGCGGAGGCCCTCCGCAGCCCCCAACTATATCGCATTCCACCGCCACCCCAACATCGCCAAGCCGTTTCGTCGTTTTCGTTTGTTGTTTGTTTTTTTTCCTTTTTCGGTTCGAAACACGAAAGATACTCTCTTCTCATCTTCTACGGCAAAGAAGCGATCTGCAGGACAATTAGTCTGGCCGACCTCTTCGTCACTTTCGCACCTTACGTTTGCATCGATTCTGTTCTTCGATTTCACTTTCCGGCCCGCTGCGACCGTAGATCGCCATCGATCGTTTAGATCCTCCTAACGGATCGATATTATACGCTTCGGTCGATTATCTCTACAGTAAGCCCTTTGGCTGTAGGCTGTAATCACACGTCACCTGATGGACCACAAATAAGTGGCCTACACGCTACGAATGCGATAGTAGGTACATTTTTTAAATCAACATTTTCGCCGTTTTTATTATTTTATACTCGCTCTCTCTCTTTCTCTCACTTTCTCACTCTTTCTCGCTCTTTGCCGCCGCTGGGAGGAACTGAGGTGCGGTCAGAATAAATTGATCGACAGTGATGGACAGAAAGTGATCGACGAAGCGTCTTATTGGCATTATTCCCATTCCCGCCATAGGTAGGAGGGGAGTCGATAGTGGTGGAAAAGACATATTTTAATTTAAAATACGCGGTAGCAGATTCGCATTTACAATTTTGCCCACTCAGAATTCCCCGGCGAAGGATGAGGATTACAAATTGGAAAAAAGTTAGCGAGGGAACGGAGCAAAAAAATTGTCGTAGGTGCTTTTTGTGTTCGGGAACATGATGTATTCTAGTGTTCTACTCGAACACGTTATATAGTGGTATTTTTGGGGAGAAGGGGTTCCAACCACCCTTATTTTTTTCCGGCTTTTACGACTTTTATGTAATACGGCGGTATAACTGGAACATATTTCTATTAATTTTCAACTTTTTCTTTTCAAATAAAAATTTGCCACTCACTACGGTCCGTGAAAATTTTCCGGCTTAGGCGAATGGCCCCTCGGCCCCTTTTAATTCTCTTTTATACCAGGAAATATTAATACTTCGAATCGTGCTTAAAATCTTTAATTTATTTGTTTTGAAAGACGAAAATAGGCAAAAAACAACCAAACTTTTTGGAAAATGAAAGAAGAAAATACGAGTAAAAGAAAAAAAAGAAAAACAATTCACCCGAGTACCGATGAAAATGCAACCTGATTTTTTTCTAGAAAATCACTTACGCGATCGTCAAAAATATTCGTTAAATAATAGTCCGTATCGGTTATCAATCATAACAAAAGGTTGAGAAATTTTTAGAGCATGCTACGTTATGAAGCTAAAATTATGAAACGTCGATGATTTTTGAAGGCCAACTTTTCAGACAGGAGAGAATTTTTTGGAGTTGAAATTCGCGTATCTATCAAAATTTTCGATAACCTACGTTGCAGCAACTGGACACAATTAAGACTGATATAAAAATATTATATCAGCCCATTTGACCGATATTTCACATAAAAAAAAAAGAAAGATTGCGTCCAAGCGTAAGACTACGTTCTTAATTTTTCGTTGATTTTTTTCATATTTCAAATAAAATAACGAAAAATTCGTATTTTCTTAATCATTCGGTGCCTAGGTTCATCTCCATCACACGCTACAGTCCCATGACACTGGCAACTACCTTCTGTAGTTTTTGAGCAGAAAATTAAAACGTTGTTAAACTTTTCAATTGCAAAACTTTTCTCTCTGTCTGTACTTTGGGCACACTTTTCGCGGAGACGGTCAATTTTTGGCGTTCCGGAGGCAGTGGAAGCCGTGCCGCCACTAAATGCGGTTCTGATCTCAGCTGTCGGTGATTATCGGTGCGTACGGGCAGTCGAAACATCCTTCGTTATGCGATAGCGCACTGGGCCGGAAGGAAGAAGCAGACGATGATCATTAGTATGGGGGGGGGGCCGTCATTCTCAGCAGTGGCCGCGCTCGGCGGTAACAACCGTCGTTTCGTTTGTGGGTCGGATTTCGACTCTGGCAGGTGGCGGACGGTCGTCGTGCACACTGGAGGTGCCGTGCCGTGCCGTGCCGTGCCGTGCCGTGCCACACCACGACGTGACGTGTGCCGCAACCGCAACCGTGTCAAAAACGAAAATTTAAACTTGAAAACTGTCGAATACCCGCTTCGCAAGGAGAGAACGAATAAGGCAAAGCTGGTGCCCTCGTCTTTGGGATGGGAAGCGAGTGCCATAAAGAAGTTGACCAACGAGGACGAGGGTAAACGAGAGGAGTGCCAGTTATGGTTTCTGTTCGTTTTTTGAGACGAGCGATAATGTGGCGTATGCGGCGGTACACCCCTGCGTAACGAGTTTAAACTATTCGATCGGCTGTCGTAAAATTTTAAGCTCTCTTCGCTGGAGAATTTGTGCGGTGCGCGCGACGCCAGACGACGAGAGCAGAAATTTCAGACAGAATTTGGCGACCAGAATTATTGTTTAGGCATGTGGGAGACTGAAGGCGGTCGGATCGGGATCGAGTTGTGGTTGTGGCTGTGGATGTGCGCGTTATCTGGCCATATTTTTGGCACAGCCCGTTTTGCAGTCGTCCAACTGCAGGGCTACGCGGTGCGAGCACAAACTTCGACCGACCGCGTCCAGCCGCATTTCTCTTTCTTGGTTGCGAAAGGTCAGCGTCGTGTGGTACGCCTGCCAAAGTACGCCAAACACCACTTTCTTTCTCGCCGGAGAAATTCTTCAAACAAAATATCGCCTGCGGTGGCGTGGCGGACATTCATAAAATGGAACGAAGCGAGCGTTTCATTTCAGCTATCGAATCGTTTTGCTTTTTGATTTCGAATGAGAGAGTGGACTGCGCACTTGGCTACTCGAGACCGCCGCCGATGAGGGCAACAAATAAAAATACGAGGGCGGTGGCGAGTGTGTGCGATTCGTGCCGACTGCGGCTGGTCGACCAGAATCAACCGGCAGCCGGCAACAGGCATTCGGTAGGGCTGCGGGCAGCTGTTAGGCTACATTTAGGGCTACAGAGCTACCTTCCCGCACCAGGGAGTAGAAACTGTACCCTGCACTTTCCAACTCGTAATAACCATACCTACCGACGCGTAGCTATGTACGAATGTGAGAGTAGATACCTCCTGTAGTTGTGTACACCTATCGTCACGTGGACGGTGCAACCGGTCGCATTGCGTCTCCCCTGCAGCCATTTATTTTTTATTTTTGGTAAATTTATCGACGACGCCGCCGCCGCCGCCGCCGCCGCCGCCGCCGCCGCCGACACAATGGATCGATGGCCGTGGCCAACGTAATATTATGTCGTGTGAAGTGGCGACAAAGAGGAAGAGGAGGAGGAGGAGGAGGAGAATAGTATAATTCATTTTATATTTAATAAGTCGAATCGACTCGCAAATTTAATTATCGTACGGTGCGAAAACTTTTTTATATCTCTTAGAACGTGAAACCGATGGACGGTACAAGAGGAGTAGGGATTACAGGAGTTGCCAACCAATGTAAAGACGATTTTACCGTTTTACTGCGAGATACGCCAACGACTCGACAGTTTGTAATTATGGTCAAAGTACCTACTCGACTGACGTCGAAAGGGCGTCTTCAAATGCTTCGTCTCCTCAGCTCAGCCCCCAATTTCCCACCTTCTATAAGCAAAGCTGCGCCGCTTTTCCCCGTAGGTACCTGCTATTCGTTTTGATTGTTTTAAATCCCGCAGCCGATTATTCAGTTCGCTCCATTCGCGAGTAACATAATTGTGGCAAAAGGGTAGAAATATAGGCGGGCGAGTATGGTACCGATTTTGCGAGCAAAAGTGCTTCTTTGGAATGCGACGATCGTACGTAGAAGGTACGACCACTTGGATAGGACTATACGTAGGTACCTCCTGAACCTACCAATCCTCGCAGTTGGATGCAACCCCCTATTTACCTATAGTATCGTTTGTTTCGTTGTTTTCGGCCGTCGATGCAGCCACGAGAATAGGCGTTTTTATTGCTCCCTCGAGCTAAACCACAGCCAGCTTATTTATTAACTTATTTTTTCTTTTTTGGCGCTTGCTGCGAAAAGTAATTAATTGAAATTTCGGTGTTCGACTAGGCCAAAAAAAAAATCGATACATCGTTTAGGTTTCAGTTTCCAACAACTTGTGTTGAAAGTAAATTCTCTGTTCTACCCGATGGTTTTAGTTCTGTGTCAGTCCTAAGGAGTAGACAAAGTTGATAAACCGATAATTTAAACAGAACAATTTTTAGGAACGAACTCGTTCATATCTTGAGAAAAGAACATTTCATCAGAACTTGGACTCGTGTAAGTCGTGACGCTACATTCGCAGCTCGTCCGCAATCGCTTACTTTTCTCTCTTTTCTGCCTTTGTAGTGTGGTAGGTAATGTTACAGTGTAGTACCTACTTTGCAACGTGTTACGTGCGTACAAAGTGCTGTATTTTCGACGCGCGTCGAACGTTCTCAAAGAAAGTGGCCAATTTCACAACTCTTACTCGTACTCATCACCCGAGCCCCGCATTTCTTTTTCTCACTTCTCGGTAATCTCTCACACTTCTGTTTATTTTTTCACGTTTGGTTGGTTCGTCAACTTGCCCACACCTTCCAGCGACTTGGGTATTCCAACCATTTAATTTAAATTAGTAATTTCCTTTGTTTTTCTTTAAAATTCTCTTCGCCACGATAGGGATTAAGCGTCGACCCGCAACTTGGAAGACAGGCACACTCCTCGGTCCTCCAACCGGGCTTCGGCAACTATAATTGCTGGAACGCTGTCAGTCTACGTTTATTTGTTTCTGTTAATAGATTTTTTTCCA